>OX336378.1:39398722-39551156 GCA_946902895.1 Fragum fragum | reverse complement strand
TATCAATTCACTACAACAAGAGATAAGAGTTGATAACTCATATGAAGAAACGGAATCTGATCTTACAGATGATATCCACAAGAAAGTAAAGAGGTTAGTTAACAATATGTACAAAAAAGGATGGATCTCAGATGATATGAAGCAGTATTTATTACCACGATATGCACAGGCTGGGAAGCTTAGGGGGAACCCAAAACTACACAAACCTAAAGTCCCATTTCGCATGATAGTTAACGGCAAAGGCACACCAACTGAAAGATTGGCCGAAGTTGCGGAGAACGAGCTAAATGAATATGTTGAACAATCACCTTCCTATATACGGGATACAGCTGATTTCATTAATAAAGTGAATAGGATCAACGAACCTGTTCCAGATAACACTTTTCTGTTCTGTTTCGACGTTGCAAAACTCTACCCATCTGTTCCGCGTGAGGAAGGTCTGAAAGCCTGCGAAGAGGCCCTAACTAAAAGATCTAAGCCTCTTATAGAGACTGCCGGTGTAATGGAAATGATCAAAACTGTACTTGACAATAACAATTTCAACCTGGGAGAAAAGAACTTTATTCAAAAAGAAGGTATCGCTATAGGATCAAGGCTAGGTAAAAATTTCGCCTGTACTTTTATGAGAAAGTGGGATGAAACTCTGTTAACAGCCCCTGTGCAGCCCGTCTTTTATAAACGTTTCATAGATGATGGTTTTGGGTTGTGGACAGGCAGTGAAACAGAACTGAAAAAATTTACAGAATTTGCTAACAACATACACCCCAACATTAAAGTAGAGCTCCGATACCACAAACATAAAATTGAATTTCTTGACACATGGGTTAAACTGGAAAATGGGCGTGTTTATACAGATCTTTTTATAAAACCATCAGATAAACAATTATACCTGAACAGTTCCTCCAACCATCCGTCAAGTACAAAGAAAGGGCTAGCTTACGGCCTTGGTCTGAGAATTAAAAGGATTTGTTCGCGTAATGAGGACTACAATAAGCATAGATCAGATTTAAAAAGTCACTTGAGAAAAAGGGGTTATAGTGGGAAATTGATAGAATCCCAACTACAGAAAGTCGACAGGCTAGAAAGATCGGATCTACTCCGAAAGAATACAGACAAAAATCAAAATAATAAGAGGGTTCCCTTAGTTATGACATATTCCAATCTGCTACCAGATGTGCATAAGATCGTGAGACAACATATGACCGTTCTTTACCGTTCTGAGAGAATGAAGCAGGTTTTCAAGGACCCTCCTCTCATAGCCTACAGAAGAGACACTAGTCTCAGCGATGTGTTGGTGCATGGAAAGACAAACAAGTCTACTAAAACAGACAAAACGAAATGTGACGACAGCTGTAACATATGCCCGTTAATCTACAAAGGAGATATTCAGGATACTAGGGGCTATTCCACTTACAACACAGTAAAAGAGGCTAACTGTCGTACGAGGAATTTAGTATATGGTTTAATTTGTAAAAAGTGCCAGTTGACCATATATGTAGGTGAGACCGAGCGAGAGATAAACGCTAGAATAACGGAACATTTGCGAGATATACGCTTGAAGAAGGATAAGCCAATCAATTCACACTTTGGTATGAAAAATCACTCCGTAGATGACGTATCTGTAGCTGTGTTACGAAAATGCTACGGGGCTGAAAGGACAGAGCGCCAGTTACATGAGGGATTGTGGATTCAGAGGCTTAAGACAGCTAAACCGAGTGGCTGCAACATTAAAAATAGCATGAGGACTCTCCCAACAGTATTCAATGACTTAATTGCGCCAAATAGTGACCTTACACATAGCAACGTCAATTCGCCGGATGACGTCACACTGATTACGCCAAAATGACGTCATGTTTCCAGCGGCGACGTCCAAAACAAATATTCAATATGGCAGCATAGTAAGAATGTAAAGATGTAGATGTGACATTTCCATGAGTTATTTCTTGAAAAAGGCATTAGCCGAAATATCGAAATAGAGTACATTATTTAAAGGTGTTTATTCGATTCCCTTTGGAATATTTTATGGACTTAGTGAGTCAATAATTTTGCTTAGTCCGTTTTCTGTTACGGTCGCATTTACCGTTACGTTTTTCTTCCGTTCAACGTCACCCTCCGGGATCCTGTACTCACACACGTTTCGAGGCCAATAGTCGTCCGACTTCAATAAAAATGACGGTCCGTATAACCATTTATGAAGCTTTTCGGTATCCGCTCCACTAATTCCCCTGGACGCAATATCTGCTGGGTTCGAATCTGTATCTACGTGTCTCCACTGGCTAGGTTTGGTAGCGTCATGAATAATGCGTAATCGATTTCCAACAAATGTCTTAAATCTAGTTGTCATGTTATTGATATAGCCTAGAACGGTCAGCTCAATTGTTGAGAATTGTAGTGGGGCTCGGATATCAAAAAACGCTCTTTTGAGTTAATGCATCTTTAATAATCTTCGTTAGTTATCAATGTCAGAAAGCTGATGATTCTCAAAAATTGAGCTGACCGTTCTTCAAGCCCGCACAACTAAAACTGATTTGAAAAACGGTCGTTGCAAAACATTTACGTCATTTTGACGTCGCGAGAACGTCGCGCGTATTTTAGTACGGCGCGACGCTACGTTACGTCGAAATGCACTCCTAAGAGCTAGGACGCTCTTACAGCCTCAGTTGCATACGACCCAAGGTCAACGAAAGGTAACAAATTGACTTGCGAAATAACAAACGTCCCAAATCATGTCACACCAAATGGTTAGCGCAAAACTACGGCAAGTGTCTATATTCATATAGACGCTTACAGTATTTTTTGACTGATCTTTACAGATTTGAAGAGCTAACTCCTAATTACGTAATGATAACGTTGGTTTAAGCAAACGGATTCCAATTGTTATTCTTCGCAACTGTCTCGGCTTTATCTAAAAATAGATAAACAGCCTACGTTGGCTATTATGGAAATACCCTAGTTTATTCTGATAAACTACCTCTCATTTTCGAAAAGCTGCTTTTCAGAATATTGTATTGAAATAGTGTTTTAGGGGAATAAGGATAATCAAAATCTGTGACATTAAAAAACATCGATACCTACCCTTTAGACCAGTTTAGACATGTATCATCTAGTGCAAATAAAGCTTCGATTGGCTACACCCATTCACCCACAGTTTATTAGAATCACTTAGAGAAAGAGCAAGAAAAGAAGAAAACAAGGAATAATATTTTCCTCCTTTAATGGGTAAGCCATGTTTGTCATTATAATAAACCTGGCCAAATTAACCTATTCTCACACAATCCCACATTTTTATGTACAAATGAAAAAATAGCTCTTGTGAGTAATAAAAATGTGTATGGAATGGGATATTTTTCCTCTTATCACAATGTTTTACCCCAAAAGACAAAGGTTTAAAGGATGCCATGAACTTTAATATTGTCGTCTGCAACTCATTTGAATTTTGACTGGTCTAAAGTTTTATCATGGGGTAATGGGTTAATTGCAACATCTAAAGGTTATCGTATAGAAATATGTTATATATTAAGAAGACCATGAGCATCATATCCCCGACCTATTAACCCATTACCAGATGGCAAAACTTAAGACGGATCCATATTGAAAGGAGTTGCAGACGACAATTAAAAGTTTTTGAAATTTTAAAGTTTTCAACTTTCTGGGTAGAAAACATTGTGTAAAATGAAGAAATTGCTTGTCACAAGCAATTGCTTAATTTTACACAACGTTTTACATTTTTTTCTTAAGCGGCGCCCAAAAGCGTCATTTAGGGTATATATTGCTATAACTATGTTTGTCTCTCTTTCCATCTTTCTGTTTGTCCATGCTCTAACGCTATAACTTATTGACCTACGACCTTGAAACTGTTACAATTGTTACCAATGATCCAAAGAAGTGTCCTATATGTTTTTGGTCAAGTAGGTCTAAGGTCAAGGTCACATTTGAACTTTGATATAAAAAAAAAAACATCTCCTACTCTAACATTATCTAACCTAGGGCTATAAATCTGCTTTGCGATAGTCTAGTTTGATATTATTTGCGATTGAATCAAAGAAATGGCATTGGGTTGCATGTGACTTGCTTGCTTTGACTTGCATCGATATGAGGAATCAGAAAGTGCATTGTAAATCTCAATAGAATACAAACCAGTCAATATCTAAGCTATTATTTAGAGAAAAGAACTTGAACAACATTGCTGTGGTGAACACTGATGTACAAATATCCATTGGATCAAATTTGTCAGAAATGTTGTCCCCCTTGAGAAAGCTAAAATAATTGAAATCCTTTGAAAAGTCTGGTTGCCACGGCAACAAAAGTGAAATTTTGAAATAATCTTCAAATAACCCTTGGATCCAGAGGGAGTAAAACTGTTCTCCTTTCAAATTAGTCCTAACGCCTTTGAATTTGTCTTTTAGACTTTGGTTTCCCAGGTACAGAGCCTATATGTGTATAAAGTATGGCCAATTGTATCATAATCTTATCCTTTACAGATATAAGACTGTTTAAAGAAAAAACAGCCCATATCTCAGGTGAACGCCCAAGGGCCAACGGCCCTCTTGTTTAAATCTAGAATCAGAATGCCCATTAATCCATTACTACACAATGACGCTTTCTGACTCCCTGAAGAATTAAGACCATGGAAAAGGGAGTAAAAAAGGGGCTAAAGTATTTCTTTCTTTCTTTTCTCAAATTATTTTCTACCCTATTTGATATTGCACTGATTTCCCAATTTGAGTATGATTTATAATGTCTCCTGCAACTTCTTTCAATTTTGACCAGTCTAAAATTTGTTGTCAGGTAATGTTCTAATTAGCATAGGCAATTTTCTCATGTAATACAATGTTATACCTCGTCATGCTGAACCCGAATTACTCCGGTTTTTGGCGGGTGGTATTGACTAAGATCAGTCTGCATATAAGTGCAGTCTGATATTGATCTACACCTAATGCTAATACTCTTCCCGTCATAGTTGTTTATGAAATATTGATTGATACAAGGGTTAGCATTACTATTAATGCAATCAAAAAGAAAATAATATCGTCTATTCAATTATTTAGATGATATTGCAGCAGAATTTATTATAAGCTTCCTCTTTATCATGTAAAAGGGATTTAGTGTTTACAACAAGAAACTTGAGAAAATTGTATAAACAAAACAAATTTCTTCGCAACAAATTTCTTCAGTGATGTTTCTTCTACTTGTATTAAAGGCCCTATTTGTTTTTGAGTGCCTATGATGCTAAAAATGTCATTTGTTTCAAGGAACAACAATGAAGATCAAATGAAGTCATCTTTTCAAAATAGTGATGTCAAATGAAATTTGTAGTAATAAAGAAATACCTTCAACTCTACCAATACAGAAAATTATACAAATTCATGACAATACAATGCAAGTCTTTTTGACACAAAACATTGCAGAGGCAGAATAAAAGGCACATTAAGGTAATTTGTAAGCTTTAGAGAGAAACATTGCAGTAAACAGAATTACAAATCTCATAACTGTGTTCAAATCAACATTTAAGAGGTAAAGAAAATATTTTTTGTTTTCATGGAGGTATGAACCGATAAAAACAAATTAAACTGTATGAATATGCGAAGCGGATACATACATAAGTGTGATTAGGTTGTTCGGTTCATACCTCCATGAAAACAAAAATATTCTCCTCATTTCTTAGAATTTGATAGCATCAAAGTTAAAGTTGTTGTGAGTTTATAGTCTGTCATCACGCTCATGCGTGCTCTACCGAATTTACACCTTGACCCCACGATCATAGAGTTACAAATCGGCTCTTGACACACGGCGCCTACGGCTAGCTACAGGACACTGGTTTGAATCCCTCACATGTACCTATTTATACACCTGGGTGGAGAGGAGCAACATGGAGTTAAATTTTTTGCTCAGAAAAATTTCCATGACCCGAGTGGGATTCGAACTCGGGACCCTCCGATCCCGAGTCCCTTGTCCTACAACTAGGCCATGGAATCCATTAAGCGACACTTTACTTTACACACTTTACAAATTTTGATACCTTTTTGTAATAGACTATTTTGTGCGGAAGCAAACAAAATCGCTACGTGCTCAAAATTTTGTTCATGGAGTTGTGAATATTTTTTTTCGACCAATCAGAACGCCCGTTCTTGATAGACGAAACTGAATATTAAATTAGTAGATCACACGATCTTTTTATCAGGTAGTGTCAGCCTGATTTGCTCAGTTGGTAGAGCACTTGACTTTAAACCTCAAGATCACGGGTCTGAGCCCTGGGCTGACCATATCAACTAACTCAACTAATTGTCTTTTGGATGAGAATCTAAACCGAGGCCCCTTGTGACGATGCTATCCATCGACCACGTAAAGAACCAGGCGCAGCTTTCAGCAGCTTCTTCCTGTATCCTTGCACTATCCCCCGTAACAACTAACCGTCTTCTGGGGGCGTCGCTCAAATGGGCATGTGCTATGGTAGATATGGTAAATAAACGGAAATACACACTTATCAGGTAGTTTCACAGAACTAGTTTTATGTAATATTTGTTTACTCTAATAAAGTTTTCTTCATACTTTTAGTTGGTTTTCTTTTTCTTTTGATTTTTATTTTATTTTGGTTTTGGTTTTGTATGAATATTTTTACTAGCACAATATTTGGATAAAAATGTATGTTATATGTCCATTTCGTATACTTAAATGATCACCTATGATGTTTTAATCACACCAATCACACTGTTCACCAGTTTCTACACAATGAAACTTTTTATGCCCCTCATAAAAAGCTTAGGAAATCATTTTGGAAAATGAAAAAAATGCTTATGACAAGCAATGTCTTCATTATTCAGTGTTTTGTACTATAAAAGTAAAAAAAAATCATCAACTGAATTTGTCGTCTGCAAGATCTTTGAATTTAGACTAGTCTTAAATTTTGTTGTCTGGTAATGAGTCCAAGAAGAAATTATCCATCAATATCCTCATGATAGAGTTATCGCAAGGACATTTCTCTTTCATCAGTCTATCACCAAAATGTCTTTAAAATTCACTTTTTCAATTGACGCCCTATTTACTTTCTTTGCATGTAAAATGAAATGATTGTGTCAGACCCAAATAGTCTGCTATTCTTGATAAATCAATGTTTTTTTTAGTACTTTCAGGCTAAATTGATCATTGATGTTGGTTTAGGGTGTGACAAACAAAGGAATATAGTGTTTGACTGTCATCTTTTTAGTGTTTTGTTTAAATATCACATACAATATAAAATACGTGCCTAAATAATTTAATTTTAAGTTTCGTCTAACGAAAAACAGACGTTCTCTTCATCTCTTAAGTAGAATATTAGCGGACTACAAAAAAATGTCCCTTCGATTGATAGGACAAGATCAATTTTGTGCCATTCTGAGCCTAAAAAATGGTCACCAATCTTCTAAACTACTGGACAAATTTGGACCAATTTTTGCAGGAACGTTCCTTTTCAAAACTTGTGGGCGTGGGCTAGGCAGGAATGGCTTATCAGATAAAATCATTCTCAGGTGAGCGATATAGGACCATTTGGACCTCTTGTTTTAGATTTAATGCAATCTACATTACTTTATGTTGCCAGTTGATCATGTGGATATGTCCCTGGGTACATGTAAAACAAGCAGAGCCCAAACTTAGCAATAGGGACACAGGGATTTCTTGAATAGGTGAACTTTGTAGTGATAATATAAAATGAAACAGTGATAAAAGAACATCATACAAATGTAGGTTTCACTTGGAACTTCTAATGTAATAGGTTATGGGCATTTGAATCAGATTTCCAGATAAATGAATAAAACAGCACAACATTGGCATGAATTAATGCGTGTCATGCTGAATATAATCCTGTTTAGAATTGCACTAAAATCAAAGCATCGAAATCTCCAGAGGAACTAGTTTCAGGTCAAACTTCTCTTGAAATTGATTTCATAAACAATTTTAGCTTGAAAGGGGCAAACAGGTGGTGTAGACAAAGACCAGATTGCCACATGTGCAGCGTGATCTTTGTCTATACCGCCTGTCCAAACAGCAATATTCCGGAATCATCATAAAAAGGGTTAATATTTTGACTTTGAAAAGGGCACTATTTGCTGTAGATTTAGAGAGAATTTTGTACCTACATCAGATAACTAGAATTGGAAGTGGTACATTATGCTTTCTTTTCTCTTGAGATGATACACATATATTGATTTATTCTTTAAGCGTGATGGAAAATTACCTCAAATTATGTAAATTTGTATGACAAAATGATTTGGTTTTAGTTGAATCTTTCAAGAGTTTTGCTTTCTGGCTGAAAAAAATTGTTTCATTCCTCCATGAAGAAAACGTATTAAAACATTTTGTATAGTTGCCCATGAAGTAGTTCCTACCTAAACTTATAAGTAGTTTGCTTGTTTGATATCCAGTGTCTAGATTTCAACCAAGAATGATGATTGGGTGGCCTTTTATCAGATTCTTTCAACGCATTTAGATCACATGATAAACATGGCTTAAATTGGCAGGGCTAATTTCCATATGCGGTGAAACTTCTAGAAATCTTCTTCTCAGAAACCAGTGGATTTATTTCAAGCTTTCACAGTGATGTTCCTTGGGTGACATAGCTTTAATGGTATGGGCTAATTTCTATATATGTTGAAAGCTTTGAACATTCTTCTTCTCAGAAACCCGAGAATGGATTTCAACCAAATTTCACAGGAATGATCCTCAGATGACCCTTTATCAGATTCCTTAAAAGAATTTTGTTCGGTTGAAAAAAGCATAGCTTTCATGGGTGAGGCTAATTTCCGTATATCATGAAGGATTTGTAAATATTCTACTCAGAAGCCAGAGAATGGATTTCAATAAAATTCTACAGGAAAGATCCTCAGATGACCCTTTATCAGATTCTTTAAAGAATGTTGTTCTGTTGAAAAAACATGGCTTAAATGGGATGGGCTAATTTCCATATATGGTGGAAGCTTTATAAATCTCTTCTCAGAAACAAATTGATGGATTTCAACCAAATTTCACTAGAATGCTACTCTTGTGATTCTATCCAAGATTCTGTCTATCAAATTTGATTGGTTTGAATCATAGTCTGAAATCAGTACTAAATCAGTACAATCAGACATGTGGAGCGGTACAGGCGCTCAAACGCCTCTAGTTATCTTAATAGACACTTATTATTCAAAATTTGAAAAACTAATTTTGAATTGTTGTCTACAATTTCTTATAGACGCGCAGTTGGTAGCGCGTCGGACTGTCAAGCTAGAGGTCACGGGTTCGATCCCCAACGGTGGCACTCATCCTTGTCGACTATTTGTCTCTCACCAATGGGTCGTTAATCGTAGGCCTATGTGTGATAGCAGCTGGAGGCTAGGAAAGGATGTAATGGTAGTACTGGTGTGAGAAATACCAGGATTCCATTGTTAGGTGCTCCAGCCGCCGCGATATAACTGAAACATTGTTGAAAGCGGCGTTAAACCCCATTCAAACAAACAAACAAATTTCTTACAGTTTGGACCAGTCTAAAAGTTTGTCATCAGATGATTCGATAACTTTTTCTGTTCAGACCGATGTGTAGATACTGAGTTCGTATCAAGGAATGCTCAGATGGTTCTGATGAAATGAGTTGTCGTAAGTTGGTGATTTTTGTCAGCTGATCAATCACTAGCCTTCCCATTTACTCCCTTGGCCCCAAGCCCCAAAGCTAATGTGGGAGTTCAAGGTTAACCTCAATTCTAAATAAATGATTTCATTTGTCGATTAATTATGTGATGTTCAGCCATTATTGGTCATTTGGTAGTCCTGACTTGGTTGTTAAAACACAAGATATCCCACAATCTTTTCTAGCAATAATTATTTTTTATCATATGTGCAACAACTTGTTATCTTCATAGTACATTTGGTTTTATATTCCATAAAATGATCATAAATTTCACGGACCTTCTAAGACAGGGGAGGAACCCTGATGCTGCCTACATAATTGATTGAAGATTGTAACAAACATCTTACTCTGTCCATCGCCGGTCAAACCTTGTCATGTTAAACCAGAAATTTGACTCTTTTTGAAGGAGATATAGACAAAGATTAGCCCGCACATATGTGCACTCTGATATGTAGTCTAATATTAGACCACAACACCTGTTTGGTCTACCCAAGTTAGTGTTGTTTACATCATTATTTTCAAAAGAGATTATGACCGCTAACTGTTACTTCCTGTGTTTTCAGCCCTTTGATTTTAATACATTTCAGAAAAGGATTATACAGCATGACGAGGGTGAACATGAGGCCTCTTCCAGTTCTTTTTTGAATTAGATTTTAAAACAAACTCTAGATCCACATCATAGAATATCCTTATGTTGGAATCACATTGACAGAGTTTTGGCCCTGTGATGGAATTTCTTGTCTGCTTATTTTCTTGTCAACATGAAGGTGGCTATCAAAATATAGATGGACTTTTAAACTATATTGTTACATGCATAAGAAAGTTTTATGTAACCCCAAGATATCAAGTCAGATTTCGATAGAATTTGAAAAAAATGCCTAAATGTGACCTAAGGTATACGGAATTCGTTACAATTTTCGAATCAAATATTAATGTTCTACATGTTTCTAACCATTCCCACACAGTGACGCTTTTGGACGCCCCTAAAGAAAAAAATATGGGACACAATGTGTAAAATGAAGAAATTTTTATGCAGGAAAATGAAAACAAGATGTGTTTGTGAAACACCATGCCCCCGAGACAGGAATTCTTTAGAAACAGGTGATTTTTATTGTTATTTTTCTTTGTTTTGGGGAAAAGGGTTAAATTTTGACCTTGACCTTAATGAAAAGACTTTCCCCAATTGCACCTTGTTGACACCTATCTACATACCAAATATTAGCATTGTAACTTAATTAGGGATGAAGTTATAGGAAAATGTTTAGTTGGCAGGTTAAGTTTTTGAGTAATGTTTAAGGGAAAAGGGTTAAAATATTGACCTTGACCTTTATGAAATGACCTTCTCCAGTTGCGACTTGTTGAGACCTATTTACATACCAAATATTAGCATTGTAACTTAATTAGGATTGAAGTTATAGGAAAATGTTTAGTTGTAAGTTTTGCAGACAGAGAGACAGACGGACGGACAGACAGACGGACGGACGGACAGACGGACACCGGTAAAACAATATTTACAAAGGAACAATCGAAATGATAGTACAATCATTCTTTTAAAGTTTGAAGAGATTCTGATAAAGACTGAGGACATTCTTCTGTTAATGAGGATTTGGTAATAATTTTTCATACAACCCCTTTTTCTATGATACTAGACAGATTAGACCCAATTTGCAAAGAAACAGTCCTAATGATGGTGCAAACATTCTGTGAAAGTTTGAACAGAATCCGATGAAAACTGCGGATTTTATCTTGGTGTAAAGATTTTAAAATAAAAATTTCATAAGGCTCCTTTTCCTGCGATACTTAAAGGATCAGGTCTCATGTCATCATCAACAATCGTAATTATTGTACAATAATTCTTTGAAGGTTTGAAGATATCCAATGAAAGCTCTGGACTTGGTTACAAGGATTATAGATAAAATTCTCAAAAGGCCCCTTTTCCAAATGATAATAGACAGATCAGGCCTTATTTGCAAAGAAAGAATCATCATGATGGAACAATCATTCTGATGAAAACTGTTGACTTTATTGTGGTACAAGGATTTTAAACTAAATTTTATAATGCCATTTTCTGTGATGCTTGACAGATAAGATCTAATGTCAACCTCAACAATCATTTTTATTGTACAATTATTCTGTGAATGTTTGGAAAAAAAACAACAATGAAAGCTCTGGACTTGGTAACAAGCATTTATAAAGGAAATTTTCATTAGCCCCTTTTCCCGTGTTTCTTGACAGTTCAAACCCTGTTGTGAAAGAATGATCGTTATGACCTAACAATCATTCTGTGAAAGTTTCAACAAAATCTGATCAAAGCTGTGGGTTTCATTGTGTTTACAGGGATTTTTTTATTGAATTCTCATATAGCCCCTTTTCCCATGTTACTTGATTGATCTGAACCCAATCCAAAGGGAACTATACTTACAAAGTTTATTTATTCTGTTTGTGTATAAAGACAACCAAATGAAATCTGTGGACTTAAAAGCATTTAGTTTTTTAATTGAATTTTCCTAAGGCCCATTTTCCTATGTTTCTCGATGGGTCATACCTAATTTGAAAGGAACAATCCTTATGATGGTACAATCATTCTGTGAAAGTTTGAAGTCGAGCAGGTGAAATCTAGGGCCATGATGTGTTAACTCAGATTTTAATTTAATTTCATTGGCCCCTTTTCCCCTTGATGGATCAAAACCACTTCCGAAAGGAGCCATGCATTTAATGTAATAATCATTCTGTGAATGTTTGAAGAGAATTTGTTGAAACTGTGGACTCTTTTGTGTTTAGAAGGATTGTTTTAATCAAATTTTCATAAGGCCCCCCTTTCCTGTAGTCCTCGACTGATCATACCCAATTTTGAAAGGAACAATCCTTATGATGGTCAAATCATTCTGTGAAAGTTTGAAGAGAATCCGATGAAAACTGTAGACTCAAGAGTGTTAACCAATATTTTTTAAATAAATTTTTATTAAGCCCCTTTTCCCATGTTTCTTGAAAGTTTGAATTGATTCTGATAAAAACTGTGGACTCTAGTGTGTTAACGAGGATTTTTTAATAAAATTTTCATCAGGCCCCTTTTCCCGTGTTTCTTTGAGGATCTGACCCAATTGCGAAAGGAACGATCCTTATGATGGTACAATCATTTTGAGAAAGTTTGAAAAGAATCCGATGAAAACTGTCGAGTCTAGGGTGATTTCGAGGGTTTTTGATTAAATTTTCCTAAGACCCCTTTTCCCGTGTTTCTTGACGGATCGTATGTTTCGTAAGGAACAATCCTAATGATGGTACAATCTTTCTGTGAAAGTTTGAATTGAATCTGATGAAAACTGTGGACTCTAGCGCGTTAACGAGTTTTTAGTAATTAAATTTTCATCAGACCCCTTTTCCCGTGTTTCTTGGCGGATCATACCCAATTTCGAAAGGAACGATATTTATGATAGTACAAAGATTCTGTGAAAGTTTGAATTGAATCTGATGGTCCCCAGAGTGTTAACGAGGATTATTTGATTACATTTTAATAAGCCCCATTTTCTCATGTTTCTTGACGGATCTGACCGAATTTCGAAAAGAACGATCCTTATGATGGTCCAATCATTCTGTGAAAGTTAAGGGAATCCGATGAAAACTGTGAAGTCTAGAGTGTTAACAAGGAAAAGTTTAACGGATGGACGACGGACCGACGCATGGACGCACGGACGCCGGAAGGGAAAAAGCCATCGCAATAGCTCTAGTGGCCTGCGCCAGTATCGCTAAAAATTACTTGCAGAAATTCGTCTGCTAAAGACTGAAACTTTTTTTTCACCTAAATTTTGATTTTAATCTTTATATTTGATGTTTCAAAATATCCAATTTATATAGGTTTATATAGAGATGATTTATCTACCCCTGCAATCAATCACGTGACATAGTCTCGAGTAGATATCGCATTTAACGAGATCTATAAAGTAAATAAAGTGAATTATATCTAATTATTAATGTACATACGAATTCGGTAAAATAAATTCCTTACAGTAAAAAATTGTAATCCTTGCGCAACAATATATAACAAAAGTTTTGTAAAAGCAATCTTACGAAACAAACCATACTGACGATTTCTGATGTTTATTCTCAATTTCCTGGGTTTTGTAATAAAATTGCGTTTTGTTTGTTATCTTCTTTACACTAAATTCACTCTATCAAAAAGTTATGTCGTTCAGATCATTTGGTCTGATCTCATTTCCCTTTTATATAATCTTTATATATCAGATTCAGAAACAAAATCATACTTTAATCGCCTGTTAAAGTTTTGAAGAAAATACGCAAAATAGAAAATTAAAGGGCGAAAAGTGCAGAAAGATAAAATATAGGGTAATTGTTGTATGTATCCTTATATATGAAAGTGAATCAATGATCGCTTCATGAATTTTCAAATTTCTCGGAGTAAGTTCTAATAAATGGAATCCAAACTGTTTTCAAGGAATTCTTAGCTACCTACTTTATTCGTGATGACCTTCATCTCAGAGATTTTCAAAAATAAAGGAGCAAGAAAAGAAAGATACAAAGGAGACTCCATTAAAACTTAGAGAAGAGACAGAATAAATTGGAGATTAATACGTTAAGGCATTTAAATTCGTTCTTTGATATTTTTAGTCTACGTCAAATCACATTTGAAATCGTGAAAGCCCATCCTTCTTTTGTAATAAGTGAGCCAAATTACTCACTTTACAAAAGAATTAACCGATTATTATTCTAATTACAATAACATAGGTTAATAAAATTGATGATAATTATTATAAGGATAATACTGATAATGATGATGATAATAACTACATCTTCAGGTAAATCAAGAAGACAGCATTTCCATTTTACAATGACTAAAAGTGTCATTATTGCCACACACCCCATCCCTACCGCTTTTTCTCTCGCTTTCTTTCGCTCTCTTTCATCCATTCTCTCTTTTAGTATCTCTCTCTCCCTCCCCCTCTCTTTTCTTTTAATCTATATCAATAATCAATGAACAAATATCAATTAAGATTAATACTCAAAGTAGTACAGACAATACAATGAGGTAAAAACTTTAATTGTTTTCGCTTCCCGTATTTAAGCAGGATATTCATATATACTTTCATTCTGGCATATGAGATCGTGTTTTGCTTAAATAGTGTTTTATATCTAGATTTGGTTATATCATAATAGGTAGAGGACCTAAATTTGTACATGGAATTATTAGAAAGTAAAACAATGTCTATTATGTCTTTGGTGGGAGATTATTCGGAGATTTATATTTTTGTAGTATAGTAGAGTAGGGTAATACATAGAATTACACATGGTACTGAAATTAAATAATTCATGTTGCTTAAAAAAAGATTGCGAATTTGTTGTAACGGAAGCCTCTAGCATAATGTATGCTGCTTTTTCATGAAGCATGCTGATTTAAGATTAATTCAATTAAGTATACAAACAGGACAACAGTAATCAAAACACGGTAGTATATATGTTTGTAGAAATGATGATTCATTTCTAATGTGTGGTATAAAGATATTATTTAGAGCAAAACCATATTACTGTTTATTTACAAACATGTTTGATCTTTATGAATCACCCAAGATAATTGCTTGTCTACATTTACACCAAAGATTGTATGCAATTTATCATTTGCCATGGGAATATGCATAAATCAAGGTTATATTATTTAGATTTATTTGTTTTTCGTTCCAATAAGCGTGTACTTGGTTTTACCTAACTTTACGAGCATGCTGTTGTTTGTACGTCAATCGAAAGTAGTATTTAAACTTCTCTAAAGAACAGTTTGAACTTCTAGAGGCTCATTTCTGGATTCTCAAAGTGTTGAGTTAAGAGCATAAAGATGCAAATTTCAGTTCTTGTTAAATTAAACTCAGCGTCAATTCACTATAACGTAGATAAAAAACTAAGAGCAATCTCCATTGCAGTATTTGATTACAGAAACCGCGAAATTTAGAATGAACATGAGTACTCATCAGTTTATTTACTAATTTTTTTCTCTCAAGAGTTTTTTTACATAATTTGTTAGCTCCACTGGCTGAAAGTCAGCAAACTTTTGTCATGGAGGTGCGTCCGTCTGTGTGTCTGTGGTTCCGTAATCTTTTCTTAAAATATCTTCTAAAAAAAGTAATTGATAGATTTTAATCGGTTAAAAAATAGTGGCTTTAATTAACAATATGAAAGGTGTATAGTGGAAATGATGAAAGTCCTCTTATCGGTAACCAATCGTTGGATTTCAATGAAAATATACAGGGGTTACCCTTTGGTGACTTTTTATAATACTTTTGTAAAAAATGATCACATAAAATCATGGCTTTAAAGGACAGGGCTAATTTACACATATGATGTATATTTATAACTTCAAAAATCTCCTTCTTAGAAACCAGCTGATTGATTTAAGCAAAATTTCACAGAAATGGTCATGTGGTAACCTTAAACTGAATTTACTAGGAAAATATGGCATTAATCGGTGAGACTAACTTGCATGGCATATAATGGTATAAAGTGAAAACTTTGAATTTATTCTCGGAAGATGGATTTCAAATTTCTTTCTCAGGAATTACCTTTAGAGACTGTTCATTATATTTATTGAAACAATTTTCATTTGTTAGATAGTATAGCTTTACTGGATTCGTCTTATTTCAGGTACTGAGTATGTAATGATGAAAGCGAAATAATTGTTACTACTCAGCTGTGAATATTTGAAAAAAAGATGATTCTTTCTAAATTGCCTCCTGTGTTTTAGAAAACGTCTTTTTTTTTTTTGGGAAAACTAAATTGCCTCTATCATAAGTATATCAGGAAAGTAGAGCAGCTACTCGCTTAAGCGCCGATAGTTAATATATAATAAAAGCGCTGGCACATGTTATTACGGCAATGTATATTTTGGTGGAATTGGTGACAAACTAAGGCTTAATCACTCTATATGACTAAGAAAGTGTATTGGCACATAAGATATAAAAACTATACATAATTGCCCAGCACTGGAAGTAGGATTGGTTAGGTTATTTCAAGGTGACGTAATTGTGTAAATCTATACACAGGAACAGAACAGGACAAACATTTTATGAGACAAGTATAGAATTACATCGTCTTGTTTACATAAAAAATCGCTGTTATTTAGGTCATGGTAGCTCCCTATCTGTGTGTCTGTCTTTCTGTCTCTCTCATTCTCCGCATCTCTCTCTCTCTCTCTCTCTCGCTCTCTCTCTCTCTCTCTCTCTCTCTCTCTCTCTCTCTCTCTCTCGCTCTCTCTCTCTCTCTCTCTCTCTCTCTCTCTCTCTCTCTCTCTCTCTCTCTCTCTCTCTCTCTCTCTCTCTCTCTCTCTCTCTCTCTCTGTATCCCTTTATCTTTTTCTTATTCATTCACTCCTCCTAGCACCACAAATACATCTTATGTCACAGCTTACATAAGCTGTATTTCACTAAGGGAGGGATATTCCATCGACGACATATGAAATAAGCAGGCCAAACCTCATAGCTCTGATATTGCGAAAAACGTATTAAAACCTTTAAAGCAAAAATTGGTATCGGACCAAATAACTTAATATGATAATTGTACCTAAGATAGTTTTTGATTATATTTAGGTGCATGATTAACAGATAAGGTTTATTACAGAATGACACACAAAAAGACTAACAGACTGATAAAAACTAGCAAAACAATATGTTCGTTGTCTTATCAATGTAGAGACATAATGATATATCAGTTCGTGTTCATAAGTATTCTAGTTATACGTACAGATCACAGTCAGTTATTTTACGTACTTTTCAAAATTCCGGTACTTTAGTACGTTGATTTTTTACTAAACAGAACCATTTTCCTACATTGTTTCTTAAGTATTGATTAGTCAACAATCGTTCGTTTCAGCCTGAAATATTTTATAGATTTTTTTATTATAATGTCATAAAAAAATTTACGTATATGCTCATGAAAGCTACATATATACAATAATAGAAGTCTCAAAGCGCAAAAATTCACCTTGTGACCTTTGACCTTCATACCTTGCTTTTGAGTCATTCGGCTTGCAGACAGGCCGGCTTTACTAATTAAAGGTTCCCCAACAATCTGTAACGAAAAAATCTGCATACACAGCCAAGTCTTCATTGAATGATTTTTAGCCATTTTCTGAGAAATAATCTCTAGTCTAAAACAACTTGAAAGCCACTTTAGATTGCCCTAAGTAATCAACAGCTTGTGGTCTTACAGAACAGAAACAGACATCACTTATATGGAAGGTCAAACTGTGGATTAAATATGGCAAGAGAAGTAGATCACATCCCCAGACGAGGTGATTTTGTACCAGAACCTTTTGATACCACAAAATTCACTTTGAGAGTCTCCGTACAGATATTTTAGTAAACGTTAAAGAAATTGAAATAATAAGAAATATGATACCAAAGTTTAAAGATGATAGAACTATTGAGCTGAATAGTAACAACAGGAATAAATCTAATGCAAACAAGCAGCTTTTCTTTTTGAGTTTAAACTATACTTGTACAGACCATCTTATGGTTACATGTATTAATGTACAAGGTGGAAAAGAAGTACAAAGTGTTATTAAGGAACGCGTTCGTCAGAAGACAAGGGTCACAGTCTGAAACATTAAATAATGATGAAAATTGAGCATCAGGATATTGATAGAAATCAAATGATCTATCAAAATCATTAAAACAAGAATGATTTGCAGATAAAGTTTTGGGTGCAAATCAAGAAATGGTTGAGGTGGAGGAAATAGTTGAAGATATTTTTAACATCCTAAATCCTATCAATTTAGGATTATAATCATTATTTTGAGCTTGTGGAACACAAATTGAAGTCAAAATTGAAGGTAGTTGCCTCCTGCTTTGATAGGAAAATATCTTAGGAATAGACAACGAAAATTTTCAATTTACTCGGGAAATGATTCTGTTGGCAGGTAGTAGAGACTGGTCTGCATATCAGAAAGAGGACGTTGTGGTTAATTAAATGGGGGGGGTCAATGCACATTAAAAAGAAAGGGTATGAGGTAGTTAGTGTTACTGAAATAGAATCAAATGTTGGTAGTGGTTCACCAGGAAAACCAATGCATGTCTTTGAAAACCATGGGTCAAACAGATTCAATAGATATCAAAGACAAATTATACTAATAGCAGTTAAAAGGATCTTTCATTTTAATCTGAGTATATCTAGACCGCGTAAGGGTTTTGTGAAATGTGAGAAAGTATATAAAGCAAAAATAACTTTAGCATGGACTTTCTATACAACAAAACATTTGATATTCTTAAGACCAGTTTTAGTGAGCAAGAGGAACTAATATTTATCATAAATGATGCGTGAAATTTGTTATGGAAAAAATCAGGAGAGACTTTGATTGCACCACTAGGATTTACCTGCCATGATAAAAAATGTATCCTTTCTGATTAAAGTTTGATTGAAATTTAAATACAATGAGCTTTTAAGGTAGAAAACGTTGTGTGCATTTGAGAAATTGATTGTTACTACCAAGTTCTCCTTTCTCACCATTTGTGATTTAACCTTTTTTCCTTGAGGGCGTCATAATGTTCGATTATTTGGTAATAGATTAAACTATAAAGTCATAGGCATTTATTCTTATGTTATAGCATACTCAATAGCTTTGTACTCTGCCGAAAATCTTATATTTATTTTGTTTTATTTATTTGGCCCCAGCTGTACTGTAGATGCCTAAAGTGAGCGTTTTAGGACCATCATCCTCTTGTTTATTTCTGTCGTGTGTGTGTGTGTATCACTCTCTTGTTCCTGGTTTGTTATCACTAACAGTCATTTCAGTAATCTTTGATTATCAAAAGATATATTGTATTACTCAAGTAAAATATACATCTATATTTTTCCTGTGAGAATTAAAAGTATCCCCATGGATGTCCATAACACAAAAAATTGAAACAAAAATAAGATCAAGCAGAGGTCACTTACATGTAGGATTTAAAGGATAAACGTATTGTTAGCTAGAAGACTCATTCTAGACCAAGGAACTCGTAAAACGAGATTTTTGCGTAGGTCAGTATTTGTAATCTGACTATGCTCAATTCAAATATGTAAAGAAACGTC
The DNA here is from genome assembly GCA_946902895.1 of Fragum fragum. Taxonomy (NCBI): domain Eukaryota; kingdom Metazoa; phylum Mollusca; class Bivalvia; order Cardiida; family Cardiidae; genus Fragum; species Fragum fragum. The sequence goes on along the minus strand of OX336378.1, from coordinate 39,531,451 downwards.
TGTTCCCCCTCTCAAGATAAATCAAAGGACTGAAAGTACTGAGAAGTTGGAATGCGCTGAAAGGGTCATAACGGTGGAATTCGGTTCAAATTCATTTATTACTTTCCGAGTAACCCTCCCTACGTTAAACTTAAACCAGCATTCCCATTCGTGTAGATATGTGCGTGAATAACGCACAAAACATAAATCCACATACAGAAATCAATAACTAGCATTGTCTTAACCCATTCCTAGACAGTGACGCTTTTAAATGACGCTCATTATGTAAGCTTTTGAAAACATTGTGTAAAATGAAGAAATAGCTTGTTACAAGCAAATTTCTTCAATTTTCCACAATGTTTTCTGTCCAAAAAGACCAGGATTATAAAGATTTCATCGACTTACAATTGTCGCCTGCTACTTCTTTTAATTTGGACTGGTCTAAAATTTTATCGTGTAAGAATGGGTTATAAGCTCGTGTCACGCACTGCAAAATTAGAATTTTCAAGCATAACATTCTCATTTTGATCAACTGTAATACGTTAATTCCTTTTAGAATCTTGAAAACAGAGAATAATAGCTTTTACAGTAAGAATTCAATGACCTCGATGCTTATTTTACCCTCAACTCGGCCAATTCTGTAACGATCTTACTAAACTCACATAGATTTTCACTTCAAGTTTTAAGTATACGTGGAAATTTGCGGAAATGCGCGGAAACTTGTTTCAGGGTGATCGATTTGAAATATCGATTTAGACTTAGGAAAAAGAATATATAAAGCAATGTGAGTAAAATTCAAAAGAAAATAAAGACGTTAACGTTATTGTAACGTTATTGTTTGCTCATGGTAGTTTTGCCCTTTTCCCAAAAATTCCTATAATATGATGAAGATAGTATTAAATTATCTTCGGCGCCCTGTAGTCGCGTGATTTCCTTATTCGTTAATCGGCTTAAGAACTGTAAAATCTTAGGTAAAAAGGACCAAACTGAAATCTAGATGACACTTGTTAAAGTTTTGATGTGTTATTATTGATTTCAAATTGTAAATAACGACATAAGAAAGCGTGATTATTTAGTAAATAAGTAGAAACCGGAAAGTGATATGTTTACATTCTAATTTTCAAAAAATTCTATTTTCGCTTTGCATCTTTTTTATTTTTATTGAGTAAAATCTGTAAATCCCACAATAATCGCGTTTGCTTGATGCCTACGACCCCCCCCTTTAATCGCTCTAGAATGTTTTAAAGCACTGGGCGGCGTGATTATTGTGAAAATGCATTTGCGACCTGAGCCATATTTGTTAACATTGCCAATCTATTGTCACATGACTACCACATATCACTTGAGATCAAGTGATTACCAAACACGGGACGGCGAATCACAAAAAACAAATTACTACCTTATTATTACCTTAGTTTTCAATAATTTAAAGCATGCCTCTAAACGAATTTTTATATCATCCTTTACATGTGCCATATTATTGTCTTCGGCTACAACTAACTGATTGTCTATGGCAAGTTGAGATGAGACGTAACCCGAGATGTATTCATATCTTAGAGATCACGTGATGTGTGTTATCATAAAAACCGGAATGAAATTGTCTTGATTTCATCGTCAGCCCGATTAGCTCAGTTGGTAGAGCACTTGACTTCAAACCTCAAGATCACGGGTTCGAGCCCTGGGCTGACCAAATCTACTAACAAACTATTTGTCTTTCGGATGAGACGTTAAACCGAGGCCCCGTGTGACGGTGCTATCCACCGAGCACGTTAAAGAACCAGGCGGAGCTCTCAGCAGTTTCGTCCTATATCCTCGCACTATCCCCCGTAACAACTAACCGTCTTCTGGGGGCGTGGCTCATATGGGCATGTGCTACGGTAGCGACGATAAATAAACGGAAATAATCAAATCAATCTTGATTTCATTTTGCGGTTTTGTTAAATCTAAGTTGGAATTGCTCCGCATTCCAACTTAAAAAATGACGATTTTTTTTTAATTGTATTTTTTTTTCGGTTTGTTAGCTCTACTGGCCGAAATCCATGAGAGCTATAGCGATGGATTTTTCTCGTCCGGCGTCCGTGCGTCCGTGCGTCCGTCCGTCCGTCGTCCGTTAAACTTTTCCTTGTTTACGCGATAAAGTCCACAGTTTTCGTCGGATTCCCTTCAAACTTTCACAGAATGATCGTACCATCATAAGGATCGTTCCTTTCGAAAATGGGTATGATCCGTCAAGAAACGCGGGAAAAGGGGCCTATTGAAAATTTTAATAAAAAATTCTCATTAATAATCTAGAGTCAACAATTTTCAATGGATTCTCTTCAAACTTTCACAGAATGATTGTACCATCTTAAGGATTTTTCCTTTCGGAATCGGATATGATTCCTCAAGAAAAATAGGAAAGGGGCCTTATTCGATTTAATTCAAAGATCTTTGTTAACACTCTAGAGTCCACAGTTTTCACCTTATTGACTTCAAATTTTCACAGAATGATTGTACTATCATAAGAATTGTTCCTTTCAAAATTTGGTAAGATGAGTCAAGGACCACGGGAAAAAGGGGCCCGATAAAAACTAGATTGAAAAAGTCCTCGTAAACAAATAGAGTCAATAGTTTTCAACAAGTTCTCTTCAAACATTCACAGAATGATCATTACATTAAATGGATTGTTCCTTTCGGAGGTAGGTTTGATCTATCTAGTTTCATGGGAAATGGGGGCCTATGAAAATTTAATAAACAAATCTTAGTTAACACATCATGGCCCTAGATTTCACCTGATTGACTTCAAACTTTCACATAATGATTGTACCTTCATAAGGATTGTTCCTTTCAAATTGGGTCTGATCCATTGAGAAACATAGGAAAAGGGGCCTTAGGTAAATTCAATTAAAAATATCTTAATTAATGCTTGTAAGTCCACAGATGAGATGGGGTTGTCTTTATACTACAACAAAATAATTATACTTTTGTAAGAAGAGTTCCCTTTTGAATTGGTTCAGATCCATCAAGTAATATGGGAAAAGGGGCTATATGAAAATTTAATTAATAAAACCCTGTTAACACAATGAAGCCCACAGCTTTGATCAGATTTTGTGGAAACTTTTACAGAATGATTGGAAGGTCATAACTATCATTCTTTTCATAACAGGGTTTGAACTGTCAAGAAACAAAGGAAAAAGGGCTTTATGAAAATTTCATTTATAAATCCTTGTTACCAAGTCCAGAGCTTTCATCGGATTTTCTTCAAACATTCACAGAATAATTGTACAATAATAATGATTGTTGATTTTTGCATTAGACATAATCTGTCAAGTATCACAGGTAAAGGAGCATTATGAAATTTAATTTTAAAATCATTGTACCACAATAAAGTCAACAGTTTTAATCAGATTCTGTTAAAACTTTCACCGAATGATTATTCCATCACGAGTATTCTTTCTTTTCAAATTAGGCCTGATCTGTCTATTATCATGGGAATAGGGGCCTTTTGAGACTTTTATCTATAACCCTTGTAACCAAGTCCAGAGCTTTCATTGGATTTTATTCAAACCTTCACAGAATCATTGTACAATAATCACGATTGTTGATGCTGACATGAGACCTGATCCTTCAAGTATCACAGGAAAAGGAGCCTTATGAATTTTTTTCTTTTAATTTTACACCAAGATAAAGTCTGCAGTTTTCATCAGATTCTGTTCAAACTTTCACAGAATGTTTGTACCATCATAAGGATTGTTTCTTTCCAAATTGGACCTGATCTGTCTAGTATCATAGGAAAAGGGGCTATATGAAAAATTATTACCAAATCCTCATAAACACAAAAATGCCCTCAGTCTTCATCAGAATCTCTTCAAACTTTAATAGAATGATTGTACCATCATATGGATTGTTCCTTTGTAAATTAGGTCTGATTGCTTAAGTGACACAAGAAAAGGGACCTTATAAAATTTTATTACAAAACATCATTATTACAATAAAGTCCTCAGTCCTTATCATTTTCTTCAAACTATGATTAGGATTGTTCCTTTGTACATTGGGTCTCATTTGTTAAGTTTCACGGAAAAAGGGGCCTTATGAAAATTTTGTTACAAAATTTCTTGACACAATTCAGTCCACTGTTTTCATTGATTCTCTTTAACTTTTAAAGAATGATTGTACCTTCATTAGAATTGTTCCTTTTGAAATTTGGTTTTTTCTGTAAAGTATCATGAGAAAAGGGGCCCTCTGAAGATTTCACTATAAACTCATTAACACAATAAATTCCACAGATTAAACAGATTGATTGTACCATCTTTCCAATTGTTGATTTTGACAGTGGATCTGACCATGGCAAGGGTCACATAAAAAGGGGCCTTATGAAAAACTCTCCTAAATATTCTAGTTAACACAATGATTTCCCTTGATTTCACCGGATTCACTTCAAAATTTCACAGAATGATTGTACAAATACTTAAATGGTTCTTTTCAGAACTGGGTACAATCCATCAAGTATCATGTAAAAAGGGGCCATATGATTTTTTTTAAATATTCTAGTAAACATAATGAATTCCCAATATTTCACCGGATTCATTTTTTACTTTCACAGAATGATAAAACCAACAGTAAAATATCACGGAAAAGGGGGCCTTATGAGAACTTGAATTTAATATCTTTGTTAACACAATAAAGTCAACAGTTTTATTGGATTCTCTTCAAAGATGCATGGAATAATTGTGGCATTCGAGAAACAGGAAAAGGGGCCTTACAGATTATCATTCAAAACATTCTTGTGTATGTGATGAAGATCACAATCATTATCAAATTGTATTTTAAATTTCACAGGACAATTGTCGGGTTGTAAGGAAAGTTCCTTTTTGAGTGAACTTGATCCATCAGAAAACACAGGAAAAGGGGCCTTATTGATTTTCATTCAAAACAATCCTGTTTATGTGATAAAGTCCACAATTATTGTCAGATTCTGATGAAATATTCACAGAATGATTGAAGGGTCATAAGGTAACTTTCTTTTGGAAATGGAGTGGATCCGTCATGAAACATGGGAAAAGGGGCATTGAGGATTGTTGCTTAAAATGATAAAGGGGATAAAGCCCTTTTTTTCTTTATGCATTCTTCTTTGAGCAATTAACTTCCTTAAATATCAGATTTCTTTAACGGAAAACTTGATAATCAGTAGAGCGTCTCAGGCCCTCATGGGCCTCTTGTTTGATTTTGGACACTGTTTGTAGAAAAAGAACCCTTTTGCAATTCGTGAATATCTCTCGGCCCTGGTAAGATACTTTGCTTTATTTCAAATTAGAGTATTATGAATACATATATCATGAGATGATCTTAAACTAGTGAAGATTGTATAATTTTGAAACAATTCTAATGAAAGTAATTTGTTCACAAGGAAGCAAAATAGTTTCGTACACAAGCGTTTTATATCACCTTAGCACAACGTGTTCAAGGAAGATGAGCTTTTGTGATTCAATGAAGCTTGTCGACTATATTCCGTCGTGCGTCGTGACTCATAAGCATTTACTTTGTACACTCTAAAGGCTCAATTTTAGCTCAATCAACCTAAATACTGATCAAAAGTTTCCCTTCATGCTATCTGTGGGGAAAAAATCTAGGTCGCTATGTCAATTTTTAGAAGAATCTTGTTGGTATTTCAAAAGCCATAACTTCTGATTAATCTATCTGAAAGAAAGTCAGAAAGTATGTTTTCATGAAAACTTTGACAGGTTCAAATTCCTTAACATCGGTCAGAAACCTTGTCTTCGTGAATTCATTGAAAAGTTCTGAACTAGTTCACTTGGTCAACACTTAAATAATCATTGAGGCATTGCTCATTTAATAATAATAATAAAAAGACGGATATTGTTATCAAATTCGAATTACTTAATGCCTCTAAGACTATTGTTTTACTTTGTAATAGACTTATGCTTAGTCCCGAAAATGTCGTCACACGGGAGTTATTCGGAGAGGGACAGAAAATTTAATGACCTACAAATTCATGGAAAGACATTTAGTTTACAATTCAGAGTGTCTTTTAAATTAAACTTCAACTATTAAATTACAAAGTTCGAGTTTAAATTTATTTTGGTCCTTTATCTAAATATCTGATGCAGGGCAACACATGCATCTAAAGCCTTTTTTATTAAACGATGTCAATTTCTTCTGCCATGGCGTTAATCTACTTAACCCTTTACTCCTCAATGCCTTTTTTGCCCCTGTGAGTTCATAATTGAGAAAAAAAATGTACAAAAGAAGAAATTGCTTGTTACAAGCAATTTCTTCTTTTCCACAATATTTTGTACCCTACTAAATGGATGTTTTCTGTGTTTGTTTGTTGTTGTTGTTGTGGGTTTTGTTTTGATTTTTTTTTTTTTTTTTCAAATAAAATCCACTTTAAATTTTCGTCTCCAAAAGCTTTGAATATTTAAATGTCTAAAATTAAACAAAATTAGAAAAGGTTAACCCATTCCAACACAGAACATTTTTAGACTGGTCCAAATTGAAAGAAGCTGCAGACGACAATTTCAAGTTGATGGAATTTTGAATTTTTTCGTCGTTTTGGACAGAAAACATAGTGGATAATGAAGAAATTGCTTGATACAAGCAATTTCTTCATTTTCCACAATGTTTTCAAAAACTTTTTTCTTGAGGGGCGTAAAAAGGAGGGATTGAGTTGGAATGGGTTCAAATCATTTATCTAACTATACATTGCACTATTAAAGAGGTTGCCTATGAATGGCTACAAGGGTGTTTAGTACCAGCCAGTTGTACATGTATATAAATTTAATTAAAAAATATATAATAATGATAAAAATCTAGGGACCGTAATAATTTGGTCATCTTTGGTCTGATCCAATCGTCTAAATTCTATGGATGCTTTTCGAGTAGACGGAGTGCGATGCGGAGGGTAAACTACGGAAACCCATTCTACTTTCCGAGCAACTCGTTGAAAACCCCAAAATCAGACTAAGGGGGTCAGCAGGTCGGCACCAAGGGAGGGGGAAATGGATTTTTTTTATTTTATTTCATATCGTTGTGTCGTCAAGATTCCGTCCGTTCACCTTTTTAGAATATCTGGACGCGAAGTTCTCATTTCCAGCTTTTGTGATCCTAGTAGCTTAACCCATTCCCACACAATGACGCCCCTAAAGAAAGACAGTTATAAAATATTGTGTAAAATGAAGGAATTGCTCGAACCAATGTTTTCTACCTATAAATTTGAAAAAAATGTAAAAGTTTATCATGTTTAAATTTTCGTTTGCAACTCCTTTTAATTGGGACTAGTACAAAATGTTGCCACCTTGCAATGGGTTAAATGAACGTCTGGCGTCTAATCGTTTTCAAGCGGGGACGCCTTTAAAGATCTCTAAGTTTCATGCCATCCCAAACCGACAGTATTTATGATAACTGGACAAGATATTCCTGATGTTGAAGTTCAATAAACATGTTAGAACAATTGAACTCTATCCTTAACTCCGGTAGCCATAGCGACCAAAATGGAGAGTAAATTCTGCAAAATCTTATCCAAACTTCCAAAATATTTATATTTGAAACGAGTGGATTTTTGACTAAGTCCCATCTAGACACATGTGCGGGGCTAACGGAGTACGTGGGGCGGGGACAGCGATTGGTCAATCGTTTGAAAAAAAACTCTGGGAAAACATTGTTAAACGGGGATTAATAGAAAATTCACCTTTTCTCATCGGTTTCTACCTAATATGGTATCATTTTCTTCTGTTCAATCGCAATTCTAAAAAACGTCTTCAGCCTCCTGTTTTTGCTTTTATCAGTTGCAAAGTAAAACGTTCTCTTCTAAATGAATTTAAAATCACAGCATGGAAATGTGATCATATGTGAAGCATACTGTGAAATTTTCTAATCGCATAGACAAGTAGGGTTTCCTATCGGATACACGAAAGTTGCATCTAACGCGTTTCTATCAAGATTTTAAATCTTACAGAAAGCACGAACGCCGAGTCCAGGCTTCCTATAGGATACATAGCTAATGACTAAATTGTATATATCTACTCCGATCATATTTCTAAATTTGTGAATATAATATTCCCATATTTCCTGTCGGAAAATCATAAAGGCGCCTATCGCTGTAGTGCACCTTCTACGGTGGCTATGTTTAAGCCCACGGTTTCCTCTTGAATATGACAGTGTTGAGACATTATAAAACTGTCTTTTCCGAGCAGTCACAATGCATAACCAAGATCCCCACCAAGGTATTATTCAGTCGAAATACCTCTGCATCGAAGAAGAGGGATATAAAGATTTACCTTAATCCGTTCTTCTGTCCATCGTTACATCCCCTCCTGTAGGTGTGTCTATTCGAAACCAATATTTTAAAAAAGCAGGGTACCTTTCCACGAAAATTAGGGAGAATTTCTACATCTCATCTTATCCTAGCAACATTGAAAAAAAGGGTTAAAAGTATTTTCATCATATTATATCATTATAGAGGTTACCAAATCACGCTGCTGTTATAGATAAATATGTTATTTGTCAAAATATTTAAATTTTTTACTTAAGTAATTTGCTTTATTCGCGAATTAAAAACGGAGTTCCATTGAGCACGCCCAATTAGGTCGTATTTTGAGCTATGTAAACGCCAAATTATTTTTTGGTTTCATTATTTTCCGCTACGTATCTTTTATCATGATTCTTTTTCACACTTCAGTAAATTGTGGAGAGTTTGTGGTTTTCTTCATCCTCATGCAACAGAGCTCTTTTCTTTAAATAAAATTTGGTTGTTAAAGGGAAAAGTTTCGGCCTATCCAAATAATTACGCTAATGATTGAAAAAACAAAATAGCATAATGCATTGTGACATTTTACCCATATTATTGCTATCTTTTATAGTTGAAAATGCAAAATAAAATGCTTATACAGTCCCTGTCGTTAAAGAAACCAATATACAAGTTACGTCGCTTTGAAGGCAACACCACTTGTTGGCGTTATGACTTCAAAAATAAGAAAGTGTTATTTAACTGATTTGGCATCGATGCCTCGGTTCTTATTATCAAATAACTAAGTGAAACGCCCATGTTTGAATAAATAAGGCTATTTTTCAAACTATTTCCGGCAAAGTTACGTTGCCTCTCGTCTTACTGACTATAAATCCATGTCTTCCCCCAAAACACACGACAGAATTAATGAGAAAACCATGCTCGAGGCCCAAAAGGATAAATATGACGTTTAAAATTATAAGGTCAAAATAATTCCATTCGGTAAGCCTACAATGCGTGAACGTTTTGATGTTTGAAATTATGACCCACACAATTTAAGGTTTGTTTACATAAAATTATGACGTCAGTGATGATGTTTTCACTTTTGCTAGTCATTTAAACAGCTTGCTCGGTCACGGAGATTAACGAAACCGTCCGTAAAGTCTTGCCTTCAACACCTGTGTTTCCGTAGGAGAATCGCGTGCATTCGATTGGATCACAAATGCAAACCAACTCGATTTTAAATCGATAAAAAAAACACAAAAAATACTCTTTCAAGAAATTTGCAATTATACCCTTACTTTGCATTTTGGTATTAAAGGGAGGTGTCGATGTTTCTCAAACCTTATCTAGAAAAAAATGCCAAGAGTCGAAAGATACGATCCAACGAATAATAAATACTTAAATTAGAGTCAAGTATTGTCTTGGCGATAATCTTATAAATTCAAATCCGCCGTCATAGCGCAGTAGGTAGCGCGCCAGACTCCTAACCTTCAATCATGGTTGTCGTGGGTTCGATCCCCGGCGGCGGCACATATTCTTTCCGACAATTATCTCTCACCTATGGGTGGATTATCGTAAACCTAAGTAGGAAAGCAGCTGGGGGCTAGGAAAGGATATAGTGGTAGTACTGGTGTGAGAAATACCAGGAATCCATTGTTAGGTGCTCCAGCCGCCGCGATATGACTGAAATACTGTTAAAAGCGGCGTTAAACCCTATTCAAATAATCATAAAAATTTAAAGTGGCTTTTGTGGTTATGCAGGAAAGGTTCAGTGGGATTCGAGGTTATTTATAGATATCACGCATGACCTAATTTGCATTGACCCAAAGTCAACGGAAGATAACCAATTGACAAGCAAAACAATCAACTTCCTAAATCACAAAACTACTTTTCAGAATATTGTATTCAAATACTGTACGTAAGGGAATAAGAATAATTAAAATCTGTGACATGAAAATCATCTACTCCTACCTTTAAAGCACAGATTATGAAAGGACACTTTAGGCACTGAATTTCCAAATTTCGAACTGTTATGCTTTCAAACATTTGTAGGAAGGTGATTAAGCCGACTATGTAATGAATATGACTGTACATAGCTTTAAAAAAAAGAAGGAAAAAGAAGCAAATTTATTTGGCGTTACGGGACGCCAAAAAAGTCATCGAAGTTCAACCCGAATTGAACCGAAATTCATCGGCTAAATACGGCAACTGTATTAGCATTACAGTCGTTACCGACATCACCCGTAGTGAGACGACCTCACCCGATAAATTCCGATGTTTGAAGGTAGGTCATACGGGTTGTATTACATTCAATTGAACTATAATGAATTTAGTTTATTTAAGAGAAAGATAGAACTCTATGAATTTTCCTAAATCAAATCTTTTCAAGAGCCGCTTTTAGAAGGCTCTTGTCTATATTAGTTAGCATATAAACGAGAGTTTTTTAAACAGTCTCTCCTTCCTCGGAGGGAAAATATGGCTTTTATAGAATCGACTTGATATGACGGTTCAACTGGGTGTGCTACATGGCGCCTGCTGATATTTTGCTCGCAAGTTATCTTCTTTTTTAAGTTAGCTTATCAGTCCGTCTGTCTATCTGTAACAATTCTCGACGCATTATTCACAGAAACTATAACTAGCATTTACTTGAAACTTAGTACAGTTGATCCGTTAGAGATCACATATAGGTGCTCAAGGCGTCTACTGTCTGATTTGCAACTTATTTTATTTTGGGACAACGTCCGTCACTAACCACAGAGGAATTTCACTAGAAGTAACCATTTACCCCGTCACCGGTCGTCCGCCATCTTGAAGGCCAAGCTCCTCTGATTACATTCAATCACTGTTTTGATCTCGCTAATCGGAATGGTTTTAAACGATGAATAAATAGCAAAATGCCCAACCATGACTCTATTTCTTATAGGGAAGGACATGATGCAACCGCTAGTAAGAGATATGAAAAGAAATTAGCGATTATCGGCGGATTTGATCCATACGAGGAAGGTGCGAACTGGTTATCCTCACTTGATATTTTACCAGCTATTACCTATCCAGACATATGTTTTATTTAATATACACGCCGAGTCCATATACTAGAGAAGACTTGAAAGCATGGAAAGGTATAGATGGCGTCAATCAGCTCTGTTGGGTTGGGTAAGGGAACGTGGTGCCTTTGTGAAAGATAATCATGTCATCGTCACTGCCAACGTTTGTACTAGTTTGTCATCAAGCATACTTTGAACATTATCATCTATATACAATATGTTGCTTGACTATCCAGTGTATTGAGCATAGGAAAGTTTCACAAAAGCAAGGCACTGTAGAATTTCACTGTGAGAGCTAATTTGTGAATCACTAGTCGTGTCCACTGACCTCCAAAATGTATTTTTTCTCGAGATATAAGCTTGCAACAGTTTAAAAGGTAGCATTTGTGTTCAGGGACCTAAAGTAGAAGGTAAATTGATGATATGCGACTTTATTTTTTTAACTAAAGGTTATTCATGCTGTAGTCTTCATACTTAATTTGCTGATTGCCAAAAATATATTTCGAATTGTCGGTGGTGAAGATTTTACAGATTAAATCTTAATAAACAATTGTAATGGACAGTTAATTAGTGTTTGCCAACTAATGCATTATCAGTCACTAAACACGCTGTTTACTATAATAAGCCTTCCTTCAATACCATGAGTGGTGGATGTGTGTGTGTTTTGAGGGCCATTGGTTGGTATCTTGAAAGCGAAGCTTTGTATTTGTTTAGGTCATTAAGTATGCTTCATAAGAAAATAGCCTTGAGTTACCAAGGAAATGGCTTAATTATATAACAAAAAGTGGAAAGTGTCTCTAACCCTATTCAAACTAGAGAATGGCACCAAAACAAAGACTGAATTTTAGTTTCTCTGTTTTATTTATTACAAAGGGGTAAAGTACAAAGATTTGTTCTATCATCTTTTAAATAAGTGTGTTAGTTGTCTACATCTACATTATGTCAAGATTTCCCAGAATTTGATTTGTTACATTCATTTTATACAGGTCTTTCACGCACAAAGACTCCGAGAAAAGCCGTTACGTCCGTGGATTTTAGCCAAACCAAATGGTGTAATCACAGGGGCACATTGTGATTGTATGGCCGGCCTGTAGGAGGCATGCACACATGAAGCAGCTTTACTTTTTTCTTTATCATCTACAATCCAGTTAAGAGACACTAAAACGGTTACTGAAACAGCAGCATACTGGTTGATGCCAACTGCAAAGACTGCTTAAAGAATGATGAAAAAATTGAAAACATTTCTCTTGGTGAAAGTCCATCAGTACAATATCCAACAGCAAAAAATGTTAGTGTTCCTTCCCCTTCCCATGATGATTTTGTGACTTTTTGTGATAATCTTAACAGCTTGAAATCAAAGCCAGCACTTCTCTCAGTTGTAGAACCATATGCAGATAAATATGTACCAAGCATCATGACAAAAGACTATCCAGCTGATTTGCTGTGTTTAAGGAATAATGCTATGATTGGACAATTTTATTCTGAACGTGTTGAACGTTATAAATCAATCCAAATAACCTGCTCTGATCAACAATCTTCCAATGTTGAATCAGAGACCAGAGCAGTCAAAATCAAAATTATAGTATAGATTTAGATAAGGACGAATAACAGCATCAAATGCAAGAGCAGTCTGTAAACATCATTAAAGCCAACTCCAAAAATAGTTAAGCTATTATGCTACCCAAATACCGACATTAAGACACCAGCAACACAGGGGGTCGTTTCTAATGAATCTAAAGCGAAGGAAGTGTTTATGGACTTTGCACATAAATTTCATGACAATCCAAGCATTGAAGATACTGGACTTGTGATAAGCTCAGACTTTCCATTTGTTGGAGCATCACCTGATAGATTTTCGTGTGTGACTGTTGTGGAGCTGCTTGTGTTGATTGGAAGTGTCCTTACCAAGCAAAAATGTTGAAATCAATGAAAAAGTGTACAGTGCCCTAAAACGGATGTTAATGGTGACCTGTGTTTGAAGAGAAACCACCAATAATTTTACTCAGATGGGTGTTTTGAAGAAGGAAATAATATATTTTGTGATCTGGACAGAACAGAGTCTTTACAGTGAAAAAATATATTATTATTAAGAAATTCGGGAAGTAATTTGTTCAAAATTAAAGTCATTTTCTTATCTAGGTATCCTACCAGAACTTGTTGGAATGCATTTTATATCATTAATACATGTACATAAATTCCCAGTTAAGCTGATTGACAGGACAAACTTTCAAACTGAACCACACAATTTCCATAAGCTGAAGTTCAAGGCATAAACAATCAACTTACAACATTTATATTATATATCATTTATCGGCATATCGACATAAACAATATGTCTTTTGCCATTTACAAATTCTACAAAAGAAAATATGGCAAAGACAAACAGAGATATATATGAAATATACAAAATACATGTATAACAAATCACTCCAGGAGTGTTTAAGTTAATGAACATTGAAAGAGGGAGAAAAAAGAAAACACTAAGAACTATCAGTGATAGATTTTTCACGTATTTCAAAGCTACTATCAAGAAATTTGAAGAAATTAAAAATTTATTTTTTGTTAGTGCTTGACATTAAGGTTGCAAATTTATCAATCGTCGGAAAGGATATGTTACCTAAATATGTTTTTCTTAGATTCGAATGTTTTTGACAAACCATCAAAAAGTGATACTCAGATTCTATGAATGTTTAATTACAAATAGTACTATAACGTTCGTTTCTCGGAATATTAGTATATCGTCCAGATTCTATCGCTAACTTATGCGAACTTAGCCTGAATTTTACAAAAATTCTCAGTAAAGTATCGTTATGGATTTTATATGGATAAGGTTCGAAACAAAATTAAGTCTTAAAAAGGCGGTAATATGATAGTTTAGAAAGATTATTTATAACTGTAGACCATTCTTGTATGAATTGGTCGTTCGATCGAGTTTTTAATATAGAAAAATTATCACGTTCTTTATTAAAGTTTGATCGAATATTGGTAAAACCCAAATGGTCTATGATTGAATAAATTCTGTTTGCCCAACAATTTATGTGCATTGAATTAGATTGGTATGTATAAATTTCGTACTTAAATGAGCTATCGTTTTTCATAAATTTACACCAAAACTTTAACGATCGTTTTTTACAAAGGATCGATAACGGAAACCTACCGAATTCGCCTAATGAAGTATAATTTGGTGTTTGCGCTTTCACTCCTGATAATCTACTCAAAAATCTGTAGCGAAGCTTATCAACGTCTTTGAAACTTTATTCACCCTATACCTCGGATCCATAAAGGAGGATGGGTACAACAAGTGAATCAAAAAGCGAAAGTTTAGTTTGAACATCTAATGGTTTCCTGTCAAATAGTTTAATTAATTTGTTTTACGCTCTCAAAGCCTGGTCAAAAAAGTACGGGTGGCTGTTTTAAGCTTACCCGTATAGAGAAAATTTTTACCAAGATATGTAAAGTTCTCGACTATTTCAACTTGTTCCCCATTTATAGCAAAGGTTTTATTGTGATTAGATTTTCGTTTTTCGAAAATGTAAACTTTGGTTTTAGCAACATTGATTTCGAGACCCCATTTATATCTATAGATACTGTCAATGTGTGCTTGTAAACTTTCTGAATTTATGGTATACACAACAAGATCATCAGCAAACAAAATTAGATATTTAGACAACAACTCGAGATCACTGTCAGATAATGCATTGGAATCTAAATTATCAATAATATCATTTATAAAAAGAATTAAAGAAGCGACGACAACGGCTCGCCTTGCTTCAAACCTATCGATATATCGAAAAAGTGGGACATGTCCATGGTACTAGATAATTTGATACATAATTGTACCTTTCTGTATATGCATTTAACCATGTTAACCATTTTACTACGTATTCCAGTGAGTATCAGTTTGTGCCAGAGCGACAAAGTAAAACGCACGTTTGTAATCAATACATATGCACCATAGCTTTTTATTTTTGTCAAGGACCTTTTGTATTATAGTATGTAAGATGAAAATGGCATCAGCAATAGAATGGACATCCCTAAATCCAAATTGACTGTCAGAGAACACCTTGTACCCTTCACACCATGTTTTAATCCGATTTCGGAGAACAAAAGAAAAGGTTTTTGCTGTTATATTAACCAATGTTATTCCCCTAAAATTCTCTGGGTTGTTTCGATCGCCTATTTTGAATAATGGCACAATTACACCCTTAGTCCATGCCTCTGGATAAGTACACGTATCAAAAATGTAATTGAATATAAGGCAAAGGTATGGTGAAATGAAGGTTTTACAATCGATGAAAAAATGTGCAACATTATTTTCTAAATCGGAACTCTTATTTCTATTCAATGACGCAATCACTCCTTCTATTTCATCTATACTGACTTGCCTATCTAATTCATTTACATGTATATCATATTGATCATTGTTTTCAAATGAATTTATATTTGGATCATTATTTGATAAATTAGAAGAATATTCAGCAAACTCTTCGACTGATTTGTTGTTTTCATTGGTTGAACTAGTTCTGAAATTATTTATGTTTCCAAAATTAATGTAGCGACTCCTTACTTAATTTACTTAAAGTATTCTTTTCCTTGTGGTGAAATGTTCGCTTGACACGCCTCTAAAATTTATTATAATTTGATTTACTTTGAAGAAATAAAGTTTTATTTCTATGGAAGGATCCTCTTTAAATTTTCTTTTAGACTCATAAAAGATGGATTTTGCTAATCTGCATTCACCATTGAACCATGATGGGTTTTTTCTATAAGATTTAGTGCTTTTACCAGTGTATACTGATTTTCCACAAAAGGCAAAAGGTGTATGAAACATCGTAGACCATTTGTGAGAAGTCCGAGATACATTGACCAATATCTATTTCATTCGATATTAGACGCTGTGTAAGTAATTCAAATAAATGAGAATTATCACACATTTTTTGTAACATGTCATATTTTTTTAACAATCCCAGATAATCTTATCGACAGATTTGGGATTGTTTGAATTATTAGTACAATTTAAAAAGAAGAATCTAACTGAAATTTAACTGAACAATGGCCTGAAAATTCATTAATACCATTAACTGAAACATTGTTGATTTCTTAAGATTGCACTAGTCTGTTAATAGATAGTCTACGGTACTACCGATCGGCTTATTTTTACGTAAACCGAGATAAGTATTATCACCTCTCTCTAACTGTTCGTTAACTATAAATAAGCTGATTCTTTACATAGATTTAACCATCTAATTCCAAAGGTGTAATGGTTTTGTCGTCAATTTTTCGACGAGATAAGAACACTTCTTCACTGGCAGGCAAGTTTTCAAAAAATCATATTCAAATAAAGTTGATTTGAATTCTTATAGACGTTTGAATCCTCTGGTAGAATGTAACAGAGACAAAAATATAAATCTTTGTAAAATAAAGATATATTTTTTGAGATCTTAAACCAAACAAAACCCTGTTATGAAAAGAATGATCGTTATGACCTTTAAATCATTCTGTAAAAGTTTAATGAAATCTGATCAAAACTTTTACAAGGATATTTTAATTAAATTTTCATATAGCCCCTTTTCCTATGTTACTTGATTGATCAGAACCAATTACAAAGGGAACTATACTTACAAAAGTATAATTATTCTGTTTGAGTACGAAGACTACCCCATGGAATCTGTGGACTTTAAAGCATAAAGATCTTTTTAATTAAATTTTCTTTAGACCCCTTATCCTATGTTTCTAGATGAATCAGACCCAATTTGAAAGGAACAACCCTATTGATCTGTACAAGTTAGAAGTCAATCAGGTAAAATATGGCCTCTAAACTGAGATATTTTATTAAATTTGGATAAAGCCCCTTTTCCTATAATGGTACTTAATGTATTATACCCTTTTCCGAAATGTTATAATCGTGTTTGTTCGCGGATCTGACCCAATTTTGAAAGGAACGATGCTTATGACAGTGCAATCTTTCTGTGAAAGTTTGAAGAGAATCAAATGAAAACTTACAAAAATATTATTATTCTGTTTGAGTATGAAGAATCCCCATGAAATCTGTGGACTTAAAAGCATAAATATTATTTTTTAATTAATTTTTTAAGGCCCCTTTCTGGCGGATCTGACCCAATTTCGAAAGGAGCTATCCTTATGACAGTACAATCTTTCTGTGAAATTTTGAAGAGAATCGATTGAAAACTGTGGACTCTGAAGGATCATACCCAATTTCAAAAGGAACAATCCTTATGATAGTTCAATCATTCTGTGAAAGTTAGCGGAGGATCCAATGGAAACTGTTGACTCTTGAGTATTATAAGGATTTTTTATTAAATTTTCAAAAGGCCACTTTTCCTGTGTTACTTGACGGATCATACCGTTTTCCAAAAGGAACAATTCTAATGATAGAACAATCGTTCTGTGAAGGTTTGAAAAGTATCTAATGAAAACTGTGAACTCTTGGGTGATAACGAGGACTTCTTAACAGAACTTTTAATTGAATTTTGATAAGGCCGCTTTTCCCGTGTTTCTTGACGGATCTGACCAAATTTCGAAAGGAACATTCCTTATGATGAAAGTATCATTCTTAGAAAGTTTGAAGGGAATACGATGAAAATTGTGGACTCTAGAGTGTTAACGAGGATTTATTTTTTAATTGAATTTTAATTACGTACGTCCACTTTTCTCGTGAGCGCAACTCCTCCTAAGTTTCTGGATGGATCATTGGTAGATGTGCACGAAGTAAGGATTTTATGGTTCATTGATTTTTGCCTAAGTTATGACCCCTTAAAACTTAGTCTCTGGGGCTTATTGAAATTGCAGCTTTGTAAATGCAACTCCACCTAAGTTTCTGGTTGGATCTAAATGAAACTTGGTGGATTTTATCACCTTAATTAGCAGATGCGCATAAAGTAAGGATTTTATGGTTCATTGATTTTTGCCTCAGTTAAGCCCCCTTAAAACTTAGTCTCCTAGGCCTTTTGAAATTGCAGTCTTGTGAATGCATTTCCTCCTAAGTTTCTGGCTGGATCTAAATGAAACTTGGTGGATGTTATAACCTAAATTGGTAGATGTGCATGAAGTAAGAAATTTATGGTTCATTAATTTTTCCTGACTAATGCCCCCTTAAAACTTAGTATCTGGGGCTTATTGAAATTGCCGCCTCGTGAACGCAACTCCTCCTAACTTTTTGTCTTGATGTAAATAAAACTTGGTCAATGTCATCACCATAATTTCTAGGTGTACATGGATCAAGGTTTTTATGGTTCATTAATTTTGTAAGAGTCATGGCCCTTGACACTTAGTCTCTTTGTCCATTCAATCATTCTATCATAACGAACAGTTTGAACTTGACAATTTAAAAAGGTAGTCTGCAAATGTTTTGAATTTGGTTCTGTCGAAAAATTAGTATCTACAATTATTTTCGTGAAACAGCAGCAAAGTGGCGGCGTATATTGTGACTATGGCACTCTTGTTTTCTTTTATAATAATCATACATATTGAGGTTTCAACAGCTGTCAAATGTTTGCGATACATGCGAAAGGTATATTTTTATATTCTACCTGGCCTCCAATATGGCGGCCGAATAATTATCACGTAATCTGAAATTCCTCATAGTGTTCCTCGTATTTTCCAAGTGACTGTAAATAGCATTGACTTTAAACTTGGTGTATAGATTAATTTAAGATCCTACACGGTGATTACCGAATTCAAGTCCTCAATTTTCTATTTTATATTTTACGATCAATTTTGTTTTCTGTCATTGTCAAAGTATTAGACTTTCTTCACCCTTTTTCTTTGCAAGTATCGACGTGATACTTACTATCATGGTTCAGCTTTGAATCCTATTGAGCGCTTTCCAAATTCATGTCGGAAGGTTTTCTACTTCCTGGCTTACGACTTAGATTTTTAGACACCGTCCGTGACCAGTCGGAAAAATCGACAGAAGAAGTGAAAGGAACTATGGTGATGCAGTTAGCACCTTTGTTTGATGCTTCTAGGAGATCTTTTCGGATGACAAATTGATCGCTCGCCGCTGTAAATCAAAGATTGGTGCATTTAGATAGGAAGAGATCTGACATTAAGGATAGGCATGTTCTTTAGCGACTTGAATGCCGCTGTTAATCACAAAAGAACGAAATTTCTTGTCTTTCTTTATCGTCAGCATAATATGCAATGTATGAGAAAAATATCAATGGAAAATCTCTTGACAAGGCAGTTTAACTGAGGTATGAGACTACTTTTACTTGCAAAATAGATGGCCATGGTAACTAAAATTGTCGCGAAGCGGAAGTATGCTCCTACCATCATTTTATTCTTCAATTAACACAGTTGACTGTTGACCTACGCTCACCAAACCAATAGGTCATCTCCTAGGGTCATTGATAACACTCGTATAAAGTTTCAAAGTTCTAGGTCAAATGGCTAATAAGATAGAGCATAGAAACTTTACTTAATCAAAATTCAAATGTGACCTTGACTTTTGACCCAAAATAATTGACAATACTTTTATGAAATTTCATGGTTATAGGTCATTTGGTTCTACAATTAGAACATGGGACAACAAATATAAGGACAGAAAGATAGACACGACCAAACCAACAAACCACCCTGTACTTCGTGGGTGTGGGTATAATACATAAAACAAATCGTTGATTGGTGACTTAAACTTCAGCTGGAATAAGTCACGTTGTCTAAGACACCAAGCCAACAATATGATAAAACAACCATGTCAGGGTCAACAATCAAATTCTTTGATTGGCCGATCTATTTCTGATAGACAATGGTGATCCGTCAATTGATGACAAATGAAGCATATCGAGGTAAAGATTGTCTTATATCGTCAACAATATTTGCCCAGTCAAAGCCTCATAAACTGAACACCTGCGATAAGAGCTTAACAGTTCACCCGATAATGACGTATGTATCTCTGTTATAAATTTACTCGAGGATTACTTCGGGAGGGTTGAACCACAAATTATTCTAAATTAATACAAAGATGCTTAGCTACTTTTTTTCAAAATGTCACGGCGTCTAGATACCAGTTAAATCAGAGGCCCATTTTTTCAGTTTGCAGTGCTAGACCATTGCACCACGGTATGTAGACACATTATTGTAATTAACATTATTATTTTTATCATTGTTATTATCATAACCATGTGTAGGCAGTTTGAAATAGACAGGTTCTTAACATTTCTGTTTTTCGTGTTTTTTTTTAGTTTTGCTCTGTTTTCATGGGGGTAAAAACGAAAAAACTGATCGCACTTTATGAAAACGCGAAGAAATGAAAACGGTAAATACTCTCTGCATTTTTCAATGAATTAATAACATCGAGCGAAAAAAAACCAAATATTTCAAAAATATTTTAAATGGAACTATTTTATGCACAAGCATACAAAGTACCTGCGTGCTGAAAATTTTGTTTATGGAGGTATGAATATTTTTTCGGCCAATGGGAACGCTCGTTTTTGATAGGCAAAACTAACATTTAAATTATTAGTTTACAAAAAGAATGGTGAAGATGTCGGTTGCTAGCCTAAACGTCGTACCTACAGCATTAACTACGACTTATCAATTTTCTACTAATGAGAATGTTTATCGGAGTTTAACACTGTTCATCCGTTTTAATTAAATCATCTTATTTGGCAGTCGAATGATTCGCCTATCAAGACCTTTCTCTCTTATGTTCGTGGTCCAGGAGAATAAGCCTAAACTTAAAATGCTAACAATCCAAAACGGGTTTTAACCGTATAGCCGATTCGTAACAATGATCTAGTGACCCGTTTTTAATTGGTCGTAGACCAATTTATATAACCATAAATTCGAGATTGTGTCGCTGCAATTTACCAAAACTGCCTTTAGCCAAACTGTACGTTTATTCTGACGGGAAAACAGAAAAAATCATTTCATTTTACAAGTTAAGAATTATCAAAAGGAGTAAAGGAAAACTGGCCGGTCACACGCTTTAAAGATGAATGCTTCAAGGATTTTCCGCTAGTGATAAACGCGTCTAACCAACCCTTTCTTTCAATCAAATCGAGGAGTAAACAAAGATGATACTGCCACTCAATTATTTTCCAGCCTTAAGCTAATCAAAGTACTGAAAGTTCTTCTGGAAAGCAAATATGATTTTTATGCTTTCAAGCTGTCTAAAAAATTCGCGCAAAGAATAGTATCAATTGTTTTTTTCCTTTGTTTATAATCAGCGCTGTTGAGGAACTTGTTAATTTTTGCCCAGAAAAGAGAGGGTTTTGAAATTTCATGAACCTGCTGTCAGCATTTGCTCTTAAACTTAAGTTATCATATTTCAATAATTTTTCTGTTTTGGCTTTATAAAAAAAGCTTTTGCAGGGATGATCTAACCATGTCTATTTAACAATCGAGAATTTTTAAAAATCTAGTTTTCACAAAAAGTTGCTTTTTTGTCGGTACCCATGTTGCATCAAGGTCTTACGTTCTTGTAAAATAATATTATTTCTAATTGACATTCACGGAAATATCATACACTAGGATAGAACCTACGTGTTGTGAAAGTAATAGAAATTAAAGTTGTTTTACCCTAATTCTAAAGTCGGAATGCAACGATATGTCCAGTGACGACCAATTACAGTGCGTAGGGCACTTTGATTAATACTTTACTACAAAACGAATTGTTACTGACTATTCACAGCTTAATTAGTCATGTCAACTTGGTTGCGTTTGTTGGAAACAGTCTTTTCAAAGTATTCGCTCTAATACGATAACTTTATCAGTTTCTTTTAACAACAAATTTCCATGGGCAGGTTGATTAACCCATTCCCACACAATGACGCTTTTGCACGCACCTCAAGGAAAACGATTGGGAAAACATTGTGTAAAAGAAAGGTATTGCTTGTAACAAGTAATTTCTTCATTTTACACAATGTATTCTGTCCCGAAAGTTGAAAAAAACTAAATTTTCATAAACGTTTAATCGACGTCTGCATTTATTTTCAATTTAGACGATTCTATAATTTTGCCAGCTGGTAATGGGTTTAACAAAGTACAGTTAAAATAATTTATTTCTAGTGTGTAGAACAATAAACGCATACGATTGGACCAATTCTATTAAGAGATGAAGATAATATCTTTTTTTTTATCATTTTCGTGATGGTATGAAAACAAAAAATATTTCGTGTCATACCTCCATGAAAACAAAAACTATTCTCTTCATTTCGTTTAATTTGATTACATCAAGCGAAAGAAAAAATATATATTTTACAAATTTTGAGAACTATTTCCAGTGAAAGTATACAAAATAGCTACGTGCTCAGAATTCTGTTGTTGGAATTATATATATATTTTTTCGACCATTCAGAATTCTCGATTTTGAAGGAAAAAAACTAAAAATTAAATTATTTAAAATTTGTAGAATTTCTCCTTTCGAATGATGTGTTACTGTTTGGGGTTGTATTGCATTTCGGATTGTAAGTATTTACCGGGTCCAACTTCTCTTTATACAAATCGTGATGCCTTTAACTACATTGAGTCTGTGATTCTAACACAACTAGGGAGATATGCCTCGTAAAAACCTTACAACCTTTTACTCTTTTATTCTTAATTTGAATATGACAAGAATGCAACTCTTTATACATGTACTGTATACTCTTACTCACATCCTAAAGACGCAAATATGGATATGTGCACTTCCAAAACCTATATTGAGAATGAAGTGCCAATTGAGAAATCCTCACGAAATTTACTTATCTAAATCTTTATCTAAATCTATGACACGAAGTAAAAACTATAAATACTGAGTGAATTCGTGGTCTTGTTATAACCTTTTATTTTATGTAGTACATAGAGGTTCTTCGACGCTAAAAGGTAAGTACCTTACTTTGTGTTCATTATTTTACGTACACGTCTGCGTTTATTGGAAAGTTACCGGAAATCTATATTAAATCTTTTCTTTAAAAAAAAGTCCTGAATACAAATAAGTGACAAGGAATTATTTTTTTTTAAGTATGAGCTTAATCACACTGAATGAATCGGTTTTACTAAAAACGAACGATTTGGTACTCTTTACTTATTTCTTTGTTTTTCTTAAATCTCATTTTGTTTTTTTTTTTCATAATTATTTGTTTATTTTTCGGTGTCGCCAGGGCAGAGGGGAATTATTTTCTACGCCAAAAAATGAATGGGTTTGCTGGAATAGAAAATAATTCCATTCTTTTACATTAGGGTATCATGAGTGTACACTTAAGTGGGATGCGCAGCAGGAGGTTCTGAAGGATGAAGTGGTAGTATTGGTTTGAGAACTACCAGACTCCGAAGGTTAGACGCTCCGGCCTCCGTGATATAGCTTCGATACTATTAAAAGAGGTGTTTAACCCCATTCAAATCATTAGGGTTTTTATATGATCAGTATGTTTATCCATGACGTAAGTTGACGAGTATATTTTCAATATATCAGTCTCTTTAAAATCGGAATTCTTTGTCGATTATTTTAACGTGTCTTATAAAAGTTAAGACATTTAATTTTGGAATAAATCTAGTGCCTATAAATAACGCTGTGGTTCCACAGACCGACTTGCAGCTAAGCTTAAATACTTCAGGCTAAAAGCAAAAGTTTTATAGCTGATATACCGATATCACTTATTAACTAACCGATAGACGAGAATTGGCTATAACAAAACGGTAACAAAATGGTCACCAATATTTAGATTTTAAACGGTGTTGTTAGTAAACAAGTCGCATTACATTCCTTCTGAAGTCAACAAGTGCATTTTTTCCGTTGATACCAGAATCATTTGCTTACCGCAACCTTAAATGCAATAAACCGTTACAAAGACCCCGTCAGCCACGTCACAAATATATAATATACCCCTTAGCCAGTCGACAATGCAAATGTCGCCATATGGTGTTTACCTTTCGACTGTTGTCTTGTTGAAATAACTATTTTTATCGGGTATAGAGCTCGAATTACGCCCATATCTCAGATAGAACGGTAGAAGGCAGTAACAAATTTTATGACAAGAGCTAGGGTTCCAATCTGAATCTTTATTTGTATATTAGATCTCTTTTCTCGTGTGTTCTATCCGTTTCTGCTGACGTTTTTAATTGTGTACCTTTTGCTACTCTCTTTTAATCGAATGTAGATAGGCGTAGAATGATAAAGCATAATTTAGATTGATCATCACTAATCATTCTTTAAAATTGAATTATCTAAATTGTACACCATGAAATTGTACTGCCACCGAAAGTTGGTAAACAGATTCCGATCGTTTTAAATAAAAAAAAATGTCTTCCTTATTGGAGACATACATCTAACACTCGACTTGAATCTTACATAATTTTGTTGTATTCAAGCAAGGGGCATATTGAATCATCAAATAAAGGCAACATACAATAATTAGACATAATATAATCTCAAAAATGACATAAAACCTTTAAAAAAGATATTTTTACATAGTATTTATATTGGTATTATAAGTATAGTTTTAAAAGTCTCTATTTCTACAAGTGCATACCATAAATGGTAGATAACAAGCACTCACGTTTTTCTTACATTGAAAAGGCAAAACAACAACAACAACAACAAAAAACAAAAACATCAAAGTCTCATTTATTTTGTTTGTTTGAATGGGGTTTGATGCCACTTTGAACAGCATTTCAATCATATCATGCACCTACCAATGGATTTCTGGTATTTCGCACATTAGTACCACAACCACCTCCAGCTTCTCATCCCACTTAGGTTTTCGATTACCAACCAATTGGTAGGAGATAAATGTCTTAGAGGATATTTGCCGCGACTGGGGATTGAACCTGGGACCCCATGTTTGAGAATCCAACGCACTACCACCTGGGCTATGGCTTCGGCCTTTCATTCATTTTCAATTATGGCATGGGGGAAATCAAGATGTAACAATGCTGTTTGCTTGTAAGAAGTAAGAAGCAAATTCTTCATTTTCCATAATGCACTCCAGAACTATATTCTTGGGGGGAGTAAAAAGGAGGGAATGTGTGGGAAAAGGATAATAGAGTAATGTTACATACAAGAAAAATCGGGGGGGACATTTTTCAAAACGAAAAAAGGTAAAAATTAAAATAATTATTTAAAAAAATCTTGTCAACTCTTAAATACAGTTTTTGACAGACCTTCAGCATGGTGAGACTGGTTTGTATGTTGGTACTTTCTTCGGCCGCTGTGTTTGCAGTAGTCATGGGATCGAAGCTGAATTTTGAACAGCGACACCACAAGAAAACAGAAGGTAAGTTAAATGACCATAAAAGAAGAGAATCAAACCAGGTTAGAAACTCTTTAAATTTTATCAGGAATCAGTTCACACATTCAATCAAGAAATGAAGAGAATATTTTTTGTTTTCGTGGAGGTATGAACTGAAAAACTAATCATACTGTAGGAATACGCGAAGCGGAATTACACATTAATATTATTAGGTAATTCGATTCATACTTCAATAAAGATACCCCCTTCATTTATGATTAAATGACATTAAGCAAAAAAAAAAAAAAAAAAAAGAAAAAAAAAAAAAAACATTATCACATATTTTACCAGTTTTGATTTATTTCTCATAGAGCTATTTTGTATACAAGCATTCAAATAGCTTAGTGCTCAAAATTGTGCTCGTAGAGTTATGAATAATTCTTTCCAGCCAATCAAGAGGTTCTTTTTTGATAGACGTAACTAACAACTGGATTATATCAAGAGTGACCTCAATTTAAATGCCATATCAATTTGTTCCAGTCAATGAATCAAATAACTGAATTATAGGTCAAACCATGCTTCCAACCTGCATTCATCTAAGACACAGTGGTGTCCGTGGTCCAGAGGTAAATCGTCGGTTTCCCAATCAAAAGGTCCCGAGTTCGACTCCCGGGATCGGCATTGGTTCTGTCATTGGCCTAAATAATCGGCACAAGTACTGATGTATTGTCTAGGAAGCAGAATCGGAAAGGATTAATTTTTGTTGGAAGAACTTGTTTCCCAATCGATGTAAGATAAATAAATTTAACTTAATCTAGATTTAACTTATCACAATTTTCAATTTAAAAACTATGCACAAAGCAACCATACCTCGGGTTCCTGTAGATAAGAGGTCCATGACGGGCCAACTATCGCTCACCTGATCACTGTAGTTGTGGGTTTAACTGTGATAATTTGCAGAATTCTGGTTGAATACCATAAAGCAATGCGTTTTACAAAATTTGAAAGCTGCTTACTTTAATCTTACAGAATCTTAGGCAGTTTAGTAGGGTACCACAAAATGATAAGGTATTTCTGTATGTAACATTTAGAAACCTAAGATACCATGATTTGGTTGATTGGCTGAATGAGTATGTTAGTCATATCGCAGCCGCTAGAGCACCTAATCATGGATTCCTGGTATTTCTGACACCAGTATTACCATAACATCAATTCCGAGCCCCCAGCTGCTTACCCAACTTAGGTTCAAGTTGGCTGGAGTTATCATGAATTGGGGGCAAAGGTATTTTAAGATTCACTGACATGTCGTCGATGTCGTTCTAAAACCTCGTAACTACAGCTTGATTCAAGCTATGATTAAGGGGTTTTAGAACGATAACGACGATAAGTCCATGTAAAATGCAGGAACCTACAACATAGGGCTTAAAGTCCTACGTGAGGAGTAATTGCAAGTATTTACATAATGTTCCATCAGGTGGTTAATGCAAAATTTGAAAGCTTTCGACCCTGTGGTTTTGGTAGAGAAGATTTTTAAAGATCTCATTCTTTATCCTATTTTAAACCCAGAAGTGCACAACATTGGACTAAAATTATTGCAAGAGTTGTTATTTCTAGTATTTTGATAGAACATCATAAGGTGATCCAGGCCGTCGTTGAATATTTCCTGTTCTATCTCAGTGTAAAATACATAAACCCAATACATAACGCTTACAGAATTATTATATGCAATATTTTGGTATATAGGGCGATAGTGCGTACAAATGAATGCTCTCAGCCTTACGGTTTGAGTAGAAAAGGTTTTTAAAACCTACCTTCTTTGTCTCCATGTGAAATCAGAAAATCCACAATATAGGGCTTAATTAAGTCCAAGAACTATGACTAGATGTATTTCTTATAAAGTGTCATTGAGCTATGATACGTGCAAAATTTGAAAGCTCTCAGCTATATGGTTTGGTGAAGAATTTTTTTTTAAAAATTACCGTTCCATATATCAATTTCAAGTCCGGCAACACACAGCAAAGGGCTTGAACCGAACGTGATAAATTAATATATTTTGGGTATCATAAGACGAATGAGCATGTAAAATTTGAATACGCTAGATATTTAAAGTTTTTTCTTTCGGTTGCCATAGCAACAAAAGTTTTTCATTTACTTAAAGCTTTTGGATGATTTTGAAATATCATGACCTAAGAATTAATTCTGTGTATTTAGGTCGGACCATGATTGTTAGCTTTGGAGATTTTTTTATGCTTTATTACTAATTATGGACAGACGGACAGACGGTCGGACGATTAGCGAATCATAAAAACTACACAAGTAAGTTATCTTTTCGACTTATTCAACATTCAAAAAAGCAAAAGACAATCACTTAGTTTTACTTAAATCGTAAATTTCATTGGCATTTCAAAAAAAGATTTGGATAAAGGGGTAAATTCTTTCTTCCGATAATGACTTTTAAGGATCATATATTTTCATCGAAATAGGTTTGATTCGCTTCAGTGAGGTTTGATGCAGTTTTGAGCAGACAAAAACATGACATTCGATGTGCAGTGGGGGGGGGGAGGTCTTGTCAGAAGTCAGTTTGTTAAAACGGGTCTATGGCACTTGCACTATCATCCTATTATTTATTTGATCGATTCCAAAATGTACTTCAAAAGGAGTTCAACATTAGTTTTGCTACAACTCAAGATCATGTTGTTTTTTGCTTTTTTTCTAATTCATTCGGTAAAAAAACCAAACACTTTTTTTTGCCACAATATTCTATATAGGAACGTTTCTCACGTTCAGTCTAACAGAAGTAAGGTCAGCCGAAGCTTTAGTTTACCAATCGCTGGCCCCGGCAATTGACTCAACAGGAAGTCTGACTTCGAATTTAAACGACGTTATTTTGCAAAATTTATAGCCAGTAACATATAATAGAAATATAAAATGGTTGGTTGGCGCTATAAACGTCGTAACTACAGCTTGAATAAGCTGTAGTTACGGCGTTTAAGTCGCCAAACCAACAAAAAAAGATTAACATAAATGGGGGCCAATATCGGAGATGAAATAAAAAGGTCCGGGCTGAATATATGATTTGATTGGTAGGTTGATTCCTTGATTGACAGCCGCGATTGGTAAATTGTCAGCTTTATCTTGAAGAACAAGTTCACGCAATTTGCAAACAGCTCCTCTGTTATATCACGGAAATGCGTTTGATTTCTTTGATTGTGTGGGGTAAAAGGCCAATTTTTAAAAGTATTTTAGTCATATCGCGACGTATGGAGCACACAACGATGGATGACTGGTATTTCTATCACCATATTTTCTGAGCCTCCAGCTTCTCATTCCACTTCAGTGGCGACAAATTGTCCAGGCCTAGAATCGAGCCCTGGCCAATCAGACGCGCTACCAACTGCGCTATGGCCGGGGCCGCGGGAATGCATTTTGAATATCTCTGTAGAGTGTCGTACTTCGCACATTTTGAATACATGATATCCTTATGGGACTGCATTTTTGTAATTCAATTGTGACCCAATAGTCAGCAAGGAAACGCTTATTGAAACCGTGGTTAACTAGACCCAACTGGCACACAATGTAGGCTGAAACATGCCGTAGTCATATTCAAAGACCTAAGGTCTATTGACTTTGCTAAACAGCAAATTTTCTCCTAACTATCTGCCAACAGGAGCTCGTTTGTAACCCATGCCTCAGAATATACCTTTCACTTTTTTCTCAGCATATTCAACTAAGCCAGCTAGATTCAGTCTACATTCAGCTTGCATGATAGAAATGCGACAAATCCGTTCACTTAAATCACATCTGTAAATATCTAAATTGGGTGCGCGTCTATGTTAGGTGATCTAAAATAGTCTCTGTTCATTAAAGGGTCCAGTTTTATAACTTCACTGATACAATTGCAAAGTTAGTGTGTGTGTATTTTCTTTTATTTATCGTCGCTACCGTAGCAAATGTAAATATGAGCAAAGACCTCCAAAAGACTGTTAATTGTTACGGGGGATGCAAGGATACCGGACAAAACTGCTTAAAGCCCCCACCTGATTCTTTAACGTGCTCGATGGACAGTACCGTCATTTCGGGCCTCAGTTTAACCGTCTCATTTAAGGACAATTAGCTAGTTAGTTTGGTCAGTCCAGGGCTCGTGATCTTAAGGTTAGAAGTCAAGTGCTGTACCAAATGAGCTAATCGGGTTGACAATTTTGAAAGTGTTTCTGATCCGAATAAGTTTTAAGCCATGGTCGTCTGGCAGGATTTCAGTTATAGTTTGGACGAGTATAAGATTGGGTCGAAAAAGGACCTGTAAATCTTAAAATACGAATTAATGACGAATGACACATCAAGAGAATCCTAGATGAATATATATTCCGTTCTAGGACGATGATTTAGGCAGAGAGAAAGAACTGTTTAGAAAAGCCAATGGACCGTTAAACTGTTGAACATGTCTGTGGGATGCTGTAGACATCAGTATTTTTCCTTGTCATAAAGCTAAACACGGTTTCAAATTTGCAAATGCAACATACAAAGCTTCTGAGTGCGTGTAGGCCACGGGAGAAAGTATTTCATTAAAAGACGAAGAGAATTCCTTTTGTTTTCATGGAGGTATGAAACGAAAAAAACACTATTCGCACTACAATGTATATGAATTCGCGAAGCGGATTCGTACATAAGAGTGGTTAGGTTTTTCGTTTCATACCTTTTGAAACAAAATATATTCTCTTCATTTGTTATCATTCAATGATATCGAGTAATGAAAGCAAATGATTTACAAATTCTGTTGGAACTATTTTGTGCAGAAGCAAACGAAATAGATGCGTGCTCAAAACGTAGTTGTTTGAGTTATGAATAATCTTTGTCAGAACTCTCGTTTTGATAGACGAAACTAAAAACTGAATTATATGAAAAAAAAATCACCAGAACAGCAACAACACTCAACTCTGTAGCTTAACTTTTTTATCCGCCTTATTTTCTTTTGCGGCCTTTTCTATAAGCTTGAAATACTACCCTTGTTTAGTTTCTATTCCTGCTGCGCTTCAGCAGATCGTCAAGTTATACGACCTTTTGGAATAAAGTCGTTATCAAATGAACATATTTTCAGAATCATACGAAACTGACGTGAGCCTATTTTTGGATAAGACATAAACTCTCTCTTAAAAGTGATGCTTATCAAATTTAGAGTAGTATATGTTGATTCTGCGTTCATACCTTAATGATTTAATTTTTAGTTTCGTCTATCAAAAACAAGCGTTCCGATTGGTCGAAAAAAATATTCCTAACTCCGTGAACAAAATTTTGAGCACGCATCGATATTGTATGCTTCCGCACAAAATAGTCCCATACAAAAAGGTTTCAAAATTTGTAAAGATTTTGTTTTCCGCTCGATGCTATTAAATTATAAGAAACGAAAAGAATATTTTTTTGTTTTCATGGAGGTATGAACCATAAAACCTAATCACACAATGTATGAATCCGCTTCGCGTATTCATACAGTGCGATTAGTTTTTCGGTTCATACCTCCATGAAAACAAAAAAAAAAGTTCTCTTCATCTCTTCAACATTTTATGGTCAGTCTTAAGCTGTACTAGCCGATGGCCCTAGGGTCTATATCGATGGTGTGTTCCCGTCCGGCGGCCTTGCGTCTGTCGATGCGTGCGTCTAGCCGTCAGTTAAATTTCCTTGTTAACACTTGAGAGTATACGGTTTTCATTAGATTATCTTCAAACTTTCACAGAATAATTGCACCTTCATAAGGATTGATCTTTTCGAAATTGTATCCGATCCGTAACACGGAAAAAGGGACCTTAAGAAAATTTCATTTAAAAATCCCAGTAAACATATAAATTCAACAGTTTTCATCGGATTTCTCCAAACTTTTACAGAATAATTGTACCAACATAATGATGGTTCTATTCGAAATTTGGTCTGGTCCGTTAGATATCGCAGGAAAAGGAGCCTTGTGAAGATTTATTAGAAAATCCTCTTTAGCGTAACGAAGTCCACAGTTTTTCCAGGATTCTCTTCAAATTTTCAAAGAATGATTGTACCGTCATTAGGATCGTTCATTTTGCGATTTGGTCTGATCCGTGAAGTATCTGAAAACTTTATTAAAATTCCTCGTCGATATTCTAGAGTCTGCAGTTTTTAATTAATTCTCTTCAAACTTTTATAGAATGAGTTTACCTCAATAAGACTCGTTCTGTTTGAAATTAGGTCCGATCCTTATAGTATAGCATGAAAAGGGGTCTTATGAGAATTGCTATTAAAAATCTTCGTTAAAACAGTTGAGTCAATAGTTTTCACCAGATTCTGTTTCACAGAGCGATTGTACCGTCATTAGGATCCATCAAGTATCACGTGCAATGTAAAAATGTATTTAAATATACCGGCAAACTCATTGAAGTCCCTTCTTTAAACAATTAAGTTCCTTCCCTGGTCCCACCCTGACTCCCTAGGCCCCGCCCATTAACTCCAACGGGAAGTTCCGCTTCGATTTTTAAATGTGTTATTTTGCAAAATTTATGGCCAATACCATGTATCATAAAACGTAAAATCGTTGGTTACCGACCTAAACGTTGTAACTGCAGCTTAAATAATCTATAGTTACGACGTTTAAGTCGCCAAACCAACAAAAAAGGTTAACAAAAATGGCGGCCAATGTTGAAAGCCCAGGTCCGGGCTGAATAAAAATTTGAATGGTCGGTTGATTCCTTGATTGACCGCCGCGATTGGTCAATTATCATATTGAATTAAGGGAAAACTTGACAGACAGTAGAGCGTCTCTGGGCCTCATATGCTTCTTTTTTCCCTAAGTATCGTTGTTATTTATGTTGTTGTTTACATTTCAGTTACTAATTTATAGTAACTGCTCATTTAAAGAAAAAATGGGGACTGTTTTTACGTGTATTCCTATTTTTCTTTTAGATTCTGTAATTTCAAATGATGTCATAGACAGGATTAACACACAGGAGAAGACGCTCAATGCCCAAAAAGAAGAAATAGAGCGATTAAAACATGATGTGGAGGTAAAGCAAAGATATATTATAGAATTGACAAATCGTTGGTACCGCCCGCTTATTTTCCCCCGCCGTGTCGGCGAAGGGTATATAGTAATGGTCTCCGTCCGTCATTCCGTCCTTCCGTCATTACGTCCTTCCGTCCTTCCGTCGCTAAACTTGTCCGGAGCATATCTCTGAAAGTATAATAGCTATTAACTTGAAACTTCATAGATGGATAGATCTCGTTGAGGAGAAGTGCAGTGCACAAGAACTTAATGCCCTTTGTTGTTTTAATTACTTGGATTTTGTCCTGAGCATATCTCTGAAAATATAATGGCTATTATCGAACTCATTGAGAAGAAATGCAGTGCACAAGAAGCCTAAATCTAAGTGGCTTCAGTTTACTATCAAGCCTTTAATCCTTTCCTGTACAATCCCTGGTTTTCACGTCCCTGTGATTTTATACTTGAGAAAACATTGTAGAAAAAGAAGAAATGGTAATATTTCAGATTAAATCCACTTTCATTTTCCGTCTGCAAAACTTTTGTATTTGGACTGGTCTTAAATTTTGTAAAACAGGAAAGAGTTAAGGCGGAGGATGGCCATGTCCGACATGGCTCTTGTTCCGTTTGTTATTTCGTTGGCCCACCAACTGACTCTAACGGGAGGCCCTACTTCATATTTAAACGCCATCATTTTTACAAAATTTATTGCAAGTAGCATGTCACAAACAAATAGAATAATTTGTTGGCGACCTTAACGTCGTTACTACAGCTTGAATAAGCTGTAGTTATGACGTTTAAGTAGCCAATGGAACAAAAATCCTTTACACCAGTGGCGGCAAATGCTTGAAATTAAAGTTCACGTCCGGTCTATATGAATGATTTCATTGGTCGACTGATTATTTGATTGGCGACTACAGCTAGGATAAGCTGTAGCTACGACGTTTAAGTCGCCAATTTAACAAAAATCCTTTACACCAGTGGCGGCAAATGCCTGAGTTTAAAGTTCACGTCCGGTTTATATGAATGATTTCATTGGTCGACTGATTATTTTGATTGACGACCGCAATCTGGTCAATTAATGATAAGCTCACCAAAGTTCGAACCAAAATTGCAAGTTCATTAACTTTTCATTTAATAAAATTATTCGCTTAACTCGTCGAAAACATTCCTCATGAATAAGTTGTCTTTCCTTTCAACCCATTGACGGATCGCTTGTCTCGCCAACTGACTCCGCTCGCCACACCTACTGACCCAAAAAAAAGTTCAACTTCGATATAAAACGAAGTGTACCCAATTATCACTAACCGAATATGCTTCCGTCGATTAGTTTAAAAGTGCCACGTTAACCGCGATTTGAATTAGCAAAGCGTAAGCTTTGATAGCTTAAGTCAAAAGACGGAATTTTGAGATCGTCTCAAAGTTAAACGAGTGCAAACTGCCACTAGACGCTTAACCACTAAATCCGTTAGATGACATCGCCATACAAAGTAGTTCTCATGTATTTCAAGAATATTGCAAACTCTGTCGGCTAGTTCAACTTCTAGGTATTTAGCTCACTTGAGCACATCGTGTTCAAAATGACTCTAATCAGATTCTTCAAAGAAGTTGTAGACGACAATTTCAAACTATTGCAATTTCTAAAATATATATCTCTCTGGGTAGAAAACAATGCCGCATTGTTTTCCAGAACTATTTTCTAAAGGGGAGTAAAAAGGAGGGGTTGTGTGGGAATGGGTTAACTACTTAGTTGCTTATACCTTTTTATTTATCAAGATAATCTTTGAGACAAAGAAGATTATCTAAAAAATCGATGCTTTGCTAGCTTACAGTATTTTCAGTACTTTGATTTAAAATGTTTCAGCACGTGAGATGTCGTTTATGTCCAGGAAAAAATAAATGTTTTGTTTCAACAGTAAGAATGATTATGCTTCTTTTAATCCTATGACGAATTAACGATCAAAATTTCGATGTTTAGCCCACGAAAGAGAATGTTTAATTGCAACATCAATTTCAAAGATGGAGATCAAATTCTACCTCGTCCTGAAATCCATCAATTCAAAACTGTACAGATACTTTTAATCGTAGATCTATTTTATTTTCGCACATAAAAACTAGTTTCATTGCGAACCCTTTCAATTTTTATAACATATTAACCTATTGTCCAGGAATTTAATAAGCCGGCTGTATTATTTTGATATTACGGGTGATATTTACTATGAAAACTAAATCGAGTCCCATATGACCGCAAAAATGTCGTCATTTCGCAATTACAGGCGTCATTTTACAATCGGTTCGCGGCGATTTATTCGATTTATTATTAGCAAAACATTGCAAAAAGTACGGCCATATTACAAATTAGATATCAAGGTCGGATCCATAAAGCCCCGACTGTATTAAACTCATCATTTAAGATAAAAACTCGGTAGATTCTCGTTTTCACCTGCTTATAGATGACGCGTTTAATAATTTCCGCATTCCATGACAGCTATTTCAATATCCTCTGAATTTATTTACAGTTGATTGGGAAGAGACAACGCGAATCTATCAGCAAACTGGACTCGTATAGGAGAGTTGGTAAATTTTCTTGATCCTGCTTGTTTATATCACACACATACCAAATAAGTTCAGATTAATAACGATAAATGATCGCCACTGTCAATATTAATGCTAATAATCTATCAACCAATCAAAACATTTGTTTAGAGAGGAAAATAATTTTGAACTCCAACATTCATGTTTAGTATTTGTTGTTGTCATGGGGACTTAAACGTTAAAATCTTTGTTTGTTTAAGCTGTATTAACGATGTTTAGCTCGCAAATCAATGATGTCTATGACAACATGATATTCTTATTAGTCTCCAAACGGTAATCGGTTAGGGAACTATAGGCTTGCTCAATTCCGTCCGTCCGTCCGTTGGGATCCCGCATTCAGTTTAAATTTGCTAAAACCAACGTCATCATTACGTCATCAGGAATTATGATCGCTTGCCACTCTTCAATTCTGTAAAGAGAAGGCCAAAACTACTGCAAGCGTCAATAC
This sequence comes from Fragum fragum, assembly GCA_946902895.1. Lineage (NCBI taxonomy): Eukaryota > Metazoa > Mollusca > Bivalvia > Cardiida > Cardiidae > Fragum > Fragum fragum. The sequence continues at coordinate 39,495,990 of OX336378.1, read as the reverse complement.
GAATATATACACTTACCATATTTTTGCACTAACCATTTGGTGTGACATGATTTAGCACGTTTGATGTTTAGCTTGTCAATTTGTTACCTTCCGTTGACTTTGGATCAACTGCAAATGAAGTCATGCCACTTTAAACCTGTTAGATTACCGCGAAGACAACATCGAACTTAAAATTAAATGTTAAGCGTCCGTTTTATCGAATTTTTAGGCAATTGGAATTTTACCAAATTTTCAGAAACATCGATACCTCCGTTTAAGTTTATTGATTTGATTTGAATTTGATTGAACAAGGTTATCTCAAGCTATTATGAGAAATTGACTTCCATTTGTACATAGTTTAGCTTATCGGAAAGTTCTTCACCCTTAATTGATTTTGTATAAGGGACGAATAAAAATTCAGTATTTGCACAGGCGTAGGTGATCTAAGTTTTGGAATTGCTTCGATATCATTGTCCTGTATCTGTTGTGTTAAATTTTATAAAACAAAGACATCGGTCTTTCAAACAAACTATTTGGAGGTATGATGAAGGACAGAGACTTTCTTTGGTTAATTTTTTGGGGACTCGGTGGTAAATGCCGATATTGATACGTATGTTAGTAATCTTACAAAAAGCACCATTATTTATCTAAAACAAGGTTGTAACCATAAAAGGAATAAACCATATTGGATTGAGAATGAAATTACACAAAAAATAAGACAAAGAAAACGACTGTATAAAATGGCTAAACAAACGCACGATGAATACCAATTGTACAGATTTAAAATGTTGAGAAATGAAATTATTTGCCTCATACGTCAAAGAAAAGACGTCCATTTCCAAATGTTTGGCATCAAATTTAAATTCTGGAACTTTATCATCTCGTGATTGGTGGAAAACCATAAGACAATTCTTAAACGTGAATCAAACACCTAATTCGGACACACACCCTCTCTTTGATGTACGATACCTTGATCTCAGGAGGTCATAATAAGCGAACTTATTAAATTCTTTTTTGCAAGCCAATCGAACGTTCACGACTCCTGTAAATCTTTACGATCAGAGTATTTTCAAACTAACCCATCTACCCTAGATTTTGGAAGCGTCTCAGAATTGTCGATTATAAAATGTCCCTTAATCTTTTAAGTATATATAAATGACATAGTTGATAATTTAGAGTCAAACATTAGTCTTCTTCCCGATGATTCTAGTTTATCTTTAGAAATTTATCATCCTGATATATATGGCGCGAAATTACAGTCAGATATAAATAAAATTTCTAAATGGGCGCAAAATAGTTGGTCCTCTTAAATCAGAAGAATTAGATAAATCGCGCACAATTGATAAACATTCTCATCCAAATCTTTTTATGTCAAACGCAATTATACCAAGTGTTAAAAATCACAAGCTTCTCGGTATATTCATTTCTGACGATGGTTCCTGTGATTGCCACATCAAAAGTTCTATATCCAAAGCTTGGACTAGGCTAAACATAATGCGTACCCTTAAAACTCGATTAGACAGAAAAACCCTACAGACAATTTATTTCTCTTTTATACGCCTGCTAACTGAATATGTGAATCTCTTCAAGAAAGACGGAGAAAACATAAGCTTATCCTTTATTTCAAAGTGGTCGAAGGGCTTTGTCGAAATACCCTGTGTTCATTGGTTCCTCAAAGTATTGGAATCACAACTTCATACAGCCTGTGGGGATCTCAGAATTATAGAATACCTGCAAGCAGAACAGAGATTTACAAGCGATCGTTTGTCCCTACTGTAATAGAAGAATGGAATAAATTACCAATTGAAATATGGAACCAAAATTCCTTATCTTGTTTCAATAGGAGCAAACCAGTTCCTACAAAGTGGTACTTTATCGGAGAAAGGAAGCTTCAGGTTATACAAGTATCAGGAATAAATGTAGTTCTCTCAATCATGACCTCTTCAGTAAAAATATTTTTGAAGACCCTCTTTGTGCTGTTGGAAGTATTGAGACGAGCGAACATTATTTCCTTGATTGTAGTCATTACGATAATATCAGAAATGTACTTCTTGGGTCATTACAAAATATCTGTAATATTGATATTGATGCTCTTCTGTTTTGAAAAGATACTTTCACTTACAGAGAAAAATAAAAAAAATCCTTGAAGTACAGAAATACATTAGGAACAGCAAGCGCTTTCAAGTCTTATTTTGACAAGGTTCGCAACGCGTTAGAGCACAGCAGTATATAATGTATAGAGTCTAGTATATAGTCACCAAATACTCATGTACCAGCACACAAGAAACATCCCTCTATTTACCTTTACCTGTTTTCTAACGCAGTTATGTCTCAATTCTTCATATTTTTGTATTCGAACCTATATATATCCCTTATTTCTACAGAACCATTCTCTACCCATTGCCAGTTTCTTCTCTCTTGCTCGCGCTCTCTCTCTCTATATATATATATTAACCTAAAATATACATTGTACTTAGTTTAAAAAGTTATTGTGCACCACCAGAATGACCAATAAGGAGAAGAACATAATAAGCATTGCTTTCGTTCTCATCCTTTTTGCATGAAATACCATATGTTGTCAATAATGTTATGAACATGTAAATTTAAATGCAAATTAAATATGTTTAAACCAAGTTTAAAATTCGAGAATAATTAACTCGTTAAGGATAACAAACGACATGTAGTATTCCCGGTAATTTGATATTTCAGGGAGTGATATCAACATCGCCTTTTCTGCCTATCTTAGCCACGGTTTGGATCAAATGCGGGAAAACCAGGTCATTGTCTTCGATTCCGTGCTACTGAATGAAGCCGGTGCGTATGACAGATCGACGGGGATTTTTACGGTACCGATGGATGGAACATACATATTCTTTTTCTTTATCGGTAAAACTTTTGTTTATTTCAATGTATTCAAGCTGTTGATAATTTCTATACAATTCATGTCATGAGTACATACAATACCGAATTAATGAGTTTTCGATGGAGAATTTAATAAGCTCGGTTTTCTATCAACACCAATTTGATATTATCTTATATTATTACCTTCATTATGAGAAACGAGGAGATATTTTTGCTTTGTCTTCATTAAGGTATGAACCTAAAAACTTAATCGCACTGTATGAATACTCGAGGCTGATTCATAAATTATATAAGTTTTTAGGTTCATACCGCAATGAAAACCGAAAATGTAATTCAATGCAATTAAGCGAAAAATATCAAATGTTTTACTATTGTTAAGTAAAATTGTAAATCTTAAAAAAATGAAATTAAGTTGATATAATAAGTGACACTTTTAAGTATTTTTTGCGAAAAAAATATGGCCACCATTTCAAGAATGACTGACATCAAAGAAAGTATTAATTGGCCATTTGGTATATCTCCGACACTATCAGGGGAATTTCATAGATACCTTTGCTGGATTTTTGAACGGTATAACCCATCGATAAATTGACAAATCGCGACTGGCAATTGAAGAATCCATCGATCATTTAAATTAATTAGTTATACCGGAAGTGAACTTTTAACTGCGATATTCGTTGACATTTATGATTAGCATCTTGTTGGTTTGTCGACTTAAACATCATAACTACAGCTTATTCAAGATGTAGTTACGACGCTTAGATCGCCACTTTACTGTCATAAGTTGCAAAATGACGTCTTTTTACATCTAAGTAGAACTGTCTGTTGAAGTCATTGACCGTGGCGAGTGGATTCAGGGGCGGGACGAGCGATCCGTTAGTAACTGAGTTCTTTGCAATTCTGCAATCATACTTGATGTGCGCTCATGTAAGGCTAATTGCTTGGTGCTCGATTTCTTAATCAACGAAAGTTTCCCTAAAATTTTTCGCGGAACGAAATTTTTAATGCCATTATAACGGCATGCCTTATCTGTCAGTACCGGTCTCTAACTTCTCCACTGTGAATAATCGAGATCAGATAATAATTGTAATCCATCCCCATATAGTGACGCTTTTGGACGCCCCTCAAGGTTCTGGAAAGAAATTGTGTTAAATGAAGAAATTGCTTGTTACAAGCAATTTCTTCATGTTACACAAAGTTTTCAATCACAAACTTCTTAACTTAAAACTGGCGTCTGCAACTTCTCTTAGTTTTGACCAGTCTAAAACTTTGTCGTTTGGTAATGGGTTAAGAGGATTTTGTATTCATCTGCAAAAACACGTGAAAGCTGGAGAAAGTTTTGCAGACTTTTGAAGTGTAATCATAGAATGTCACTTATAATATTTTTTTTTATTTCTCTTTCTAAGGGCTATTCTATTGAATAAAAAGTTAGTATGATCCTACCGAATCGAAAGACGGTTCAAAGTTTTGTGAGAATTACAACACGAACGAAACTATAAAAAATACAAGTGCAAGTTGTATATTATACCGCCATGAAAAGAATCAAAGTACTAAAAGGACTCAAACCTAGCAAAGTATGGTTCTGTTAAGTAATTTTCTTTGTGAAAGGTTATCATAGTAAATAAACGAGGTTAAAGTAACCGAAGAGTTAACCCATTAAAACATGACAAAATCTTAGACTGGTTCAAATTGAAAGAAGACGACCATTTCTAATTTGTGGAATTGGGAAATTATTTGCCATGTAGGGTAGAAAACATTGTGGACATTGAAGAAATTTCTTTATTGCCCACAATGTTTTCCAAAACTTTTTTTTCTTGAGAAGCGTAACAAAGCTAGAATGAATGGGAAAGGGTTAAAATCATGCTTTTGACTGACTTCTGTACAATCTGAATAAAGTTAACTCATGCGACCATAAAAAATACCTAGCGGATAAGCTTGCAGGCAGTTTGTAGTATTCCTGAAATACATAAGAACTACTATTTATGGCGTAGGCATTCTATGGACTCAGTGGTTAAGTCCCTAATGGCAGATTGTACTCACTTAGAAGGCCTCAAAATTTTCTTTTTTAACTTAAGCTATCAAAGCTGACGCTTTGCTAGCTTAAAACTTTCTCTTCATCTCTTAAACGGGTTTTATTTGCTAGCGAATTTTCGATCCTGTAAGACTTAGTTCAAAAAGAAAAACGAAAATGTGTTTGGCTATTTCATAAGGTTCGCGCAGACCACTTGTTTGACGAGATTCAATGGGTTGATCGCTGTCCTTCTCTCTTTTTTCCATTGAATTGGGTCATATTCCAATGAGGTCACATGGTGTCGACATCCGAAAGCATGAATTCTTAAATGGATGTCTGGTTCCGACGATCCTTTGGCTGACAACCCCGTAGACGCCTTATAGCTCATTAATAATCGTAAAGATAGGATCTACATCATATTTAAGCATTCAAGGCTTGTCTATATGGGGAATATTACAGCAGTGTCTTTTTCTATTTGTTGTTATCGTCTTCTCAAATCGAGTGTAGGTATTTCATATTGGATAAGACCGAAGTAAATGGGTGAAAGTTTGGGAGTCAGTGGGCGGGGCCAGCGATCGGTCAATTGATCAATCGTTTGCCCCGCCAAATTACGCCGTTTGTCCCGCCCATTGACTCAAACAAGTAGCTCCTTCGACTTTAAAACGAGGTTGTTGATTTTTGCAAATATCTAGGCCTGTTAAACCTAACAAAAGAGCAGAATGGTTTGTTTGCGACCGTAACGTCATAACTACATCCTGAATAGGCTATATTTACAACGTTTAAGGCGCAAGATCAACAAAGAGTTAAAGTTAACTACCAGTTCAATCGAATAATTTCATTGGTCGATTGATTATTTGATTGGCAGCTCCGAATGGTCATTTATCTATTCTAAGTAACAAGCCACTGGGAACTGTCTATTATTCAAGCATTCAACGAACTACGAATTTTTCAATTTTTTTACTACTATTGTCATTAGTATTATTATTCAGGTGAACGGAATGAAAATCAACTTTACGTCAAGCTTACCGTCGATGGCGTAGAGACATCTGACGCTGTAGTTGAGACGGTAAAGAAATATGCCGACGGACAGGGAGGAAATGTCGTCATACTGAGCCTCAGAAAAGGTCAAGAGGTGTCTATCCAGCACAAGGAAGGCGGCCATATTGCAAGCTTGCCTAACAACCGCATTACTACCTTCTCGGGTTATATGCTACATTACTGATGACGAACGTAAGATAGAATGTAGAAAAACATCTTGCGATCAAACAATGCGATTTTTATCTAATTCATTTATCTTTGTTACATTCTTTACTTGACAATATCACAAAACAAAACATGTACATCAGGTAGGATCAAGATTAAGATTTAAAGAGTTGAAATATAGAAAAAAGATAGAATTATAATTCAACAAGTAAAAATCTGTCTAAATTAAGGTTTGGCAATTGAATGATCCCTTGCAATATCCACTGACTCCGCTTACCACACCCCTTAATCTGACAGGGATTCCAATTCTAAGCTAAAACGCCGTTATTTTATGCATACATGTAAAAAAAAAGCAAAATATGGTTAGCGACCTAAACGTCGTAACAAGTAAGCTGTAGTTACGACGTTTAAGCCTCTAAACCGGCAAACAAACTTCACATGAATGTTTGAGTACAAAGCTCACTTTCTACTTTAATGAATGATATGATAGGTCGATTGATTCCTTGATTGAAATTAAATAAACAACTAATTTGTGAATAAACAGAAAATAAAGTTTGAGCCATCAAACAATCTAGCTCAAACAAACGGTGATTTTCTTTCTGTATCTGTAGATCTTAAATTGTAATTTCGTAAAGATGTTAAAATTGATAAATAAAAGATAAAACACGATTGTCTTGTTTATTTAGTATTCCTTTTTGCGCCTGGTATCCATTAACCCTTTCCTGTTGAATAGTTTGGTTTTACGTGCCTGTGATTTTGTAATTGAGAAAACATTGTAGTAAAAGAATAAATTGCTTGTAAAAAGCAATTTCTTCTTTTTCCACAATATTTTCTACCTTACTGTATGAGCTGTTGTTTTGTTTTTTTTTCAAATTCAATCCTCTTTAAATTTTCGTCTGCAAGACATTTGAATTTGGACAAGTCTAAAATCTTGGAAAACAGGAAAGGGTTAATACAACGTGAGAAATGCATTAAAGACCCTTAAGATACAAGACAGAAAGTGTTTGACTACAACATGATTCCGTTTCTTGTTGTTTGTTTGTTTTGTTGAAAATGCGAAGTTTCATTGATTACCTTATTTACAAATTAGTAAAACATAGCATATAAATAGATCATTCTGGTTTAGTCAACATATTTCTGGGAAATTGCCTTTCTTAGATCTTTGGCTTCGGAGAAGCAATGTTTTCCTTTTGTTCACATTTTCTTCAGAATTAACGCAACTTTTTGAAACAATTAAAATCACAAGTTCATCAAACTAGTAAAGAAAAGAAATCAATATTAAGTAATGACATGTAATGTGAGATTTTATATACACTATATATGTTACTATAAAAGGGGAAAAAACGGGAAGATGGTGACAAAGTTTTTGGTCAATGTGACGTCACATTTCACATGAATGTGGCGATATGAAACGACAGCAGTATCCACTCTGTATGAATACGAGAAGCGGAGTCATTCAAAGGTGTAGCTAGTTTTTAAAATTGAAAAAGTTGGAGAAGACAATTTTTAGTTATTAAATATAAGAAATTTTCAACTTTCTTTGTAGAAAATATTGTGTCGAATGTAGAAATTGCTTGTTTCAGGCAATTTCTTTATTTGACACAATTTTTTCTATTTTCTTTTCTTTGGAGAGCGTCATTGTGTGGGAATTGGTTAACCAATTCACACACAATGACGCTTTTAAACGGCCCTCCATATGAAAGCTTTGGGTAAAAATGAGGATGAAGAAATTGCTTGTTACAGGTCAAAAGACTAACAGACAGTTTATATGTGTCCGCTAACTCCACTAACTACTGACCTTGGTTCTATCTTGAAACGCGAGGAAATTATTTCTCACATTTTGACAATTCATTAGACATTTTACCATGGATATATTAAGTCGAAGTCTTAAACCATTTTCCTTGATATCCATGAAGCTGTTGACATTCAGCAAGTAAGTTATTTTCTTCATCAGCGATGAAACAAGAAGGAGGCGATCACATAGATTTTCACTTCAAGTTTATGAGCCTGCGTGGAAATGAGCGGAAATGCGTGAAAACAAATTTTCGGATGATTGATTCGAAATACCTTTTTTTTTCCTAAAAAAAAAAAAAAAAAAAAACGCTAAAAAGGTGTAGGTTATATCAAACTTAACCCGAAATCCCCGGCTATATTTCTGATGTAGGTATGTATTTTGGCTTCTTTATAGCTTGAATAAGCTGTAGTTACGACGTTTAAGTCGCCGAACAAGAAAAATATTTCACACTAATGGTGAGCAATGTTTGAATCAGGACTAAATGTATAATTCGATTTCTCGATATATCCCTTGATTGGCAGCCGATATTAGTCAAGTTCAATACTTCATTATCTTTTTATTATAACGTATCTGTATACAGGGAGTTACGTATAAACAAACAAAAAATAACATCATTTAAAAAAGAAAGAGGGGATGGAGAGAGACAGACAGACACACACACACACAGACAGACAGAGAGAGAGATAGAGAGAGAGAGAGAGAGAGAGAGAGAGAGAGAGAGAGAGAGAGAGAGAGAGAGAGATATTACTGCTTGAAGTATAGCCTGTGTTAAGGAGAAATAACTCGGACATATATTATTACGGAAAATGTTTTGGATTAGTTCCCTTTAAAGAAAATCAACAATATTCAGGGGATAGTTAATTTGTTTATCATAACCTTGAAAAGAGCAGTTCAGTGCAAACTGCACACTTCTGCATGTATATTCCGTATTCATGTCCCAAATACATATACACACGTCTCAAGGTTTCTCCTTTAATCTATAACTTGGTAATTAGAATAAAATAAATATAATAGAAACTACGACACGATAACTGTGAATTTGCAAAAAAAAAATTTCAGATACAATGTAGATCTATAATGAATCATTTTATAAGCAGACGGCGTAACCTAGCTGTGTTTATTTTCTCTATGTCATGAATGTAGGTGACTTTGTGAATACATTATATTTCCCAGGATGGCTAGAGGTAAGAATACGGTTTTAGTTCACTAAAAGGAATTCACGAGTCATATTCCAGATAACTCTTAACCTAGATCTGCATGCTGCTGTTACATATCGACTTAAAGCCAATGTCAGCTGGATTATGACTGATAAGTATGTCGTCAATAGCCCTCTAAGCAAAGAACCTACACAATTCTAACGCTCTAGTTATGGTGTTTTAGTTCCCCATTAACGAACAACACCATTTTAAGCTGTATAGGATTATGTAGCTTAGATTATAAAAACAGCGAACAGTATCGAATACGTCACCTATGATCTCTGTTGGACGACAAAGTATCGCAATTCAGCTTATTTTAAATGAATTTAAATTGTTTTGTTGCTCATCCCATTCCCACACAGTGACGCCCCTTAACACAAACAATTGAGAAAGCATTGTGTAAAATGAGGAAATTGCTTGTAACAAGCAATATCTCCATTTTACACCGTGTTTTCTACCCAGAAAGTTGGATAAATCTCAAATTTCATAAACTTGATTTGTCGTCCTTTCAATTCGACCAGTCTAAATTTTACGGTCTGGTAATGGGTTATACGAATGTTGTGCTTCATTATCAATTGAGAAAGTGGGGTCAACAGCTCTTGCAAACGTTTTTTCATATACAAAAGTGACGCAGGATTAATACATGACCTATAGCGGCTTTCGGCAATCACACGTTCCCACATTGAATTAATCATATTTTTGAAATGTTCATTCTACCTTACTTTGAAGTGTATAAGCATTATACTGCTGATATCTATACACCGTCATTGGGTGGGCCAAAGCATTGTTAGAACAGCTGTATTATGTACTGCTGCAGTCATGAGGTTTTTGTCGCTATGAACGGTATCTGGTAGAGCGTTTTTATAACCCATCTATTTTCCAATGTTTTTGTTTTGCAAAATTGTCTAAAGAGTCCCTTTTTGAGTGACAAATCAAATTTCTAAGTATCGTCTTTCAGTATTTGACCGAGCTAGAGCCCGCGACATATACGAGAAAATCTGGATGATGTATGGTTTTCAAGGGTTGGGCATGTGGGTGTGTATAGGCGTTTCTATATACCTGTCCGAAGGTCGGTCTTTGTATTGGGTTCCAAGTATTGTCACGTCGTTGATGGTAAGTTTTAACCCGTTTGCATTAATGGAACAAGAAGCATTCGATAGATTAACCTATCTTTCAAATCTAAGATCAAAGTTAAAATTACCCTTTCCTAATCGACATATTTAAGGATGGTCCAACTTCAAAGAGGTTGCAGAAAAAAAACTTGATTTAATTTAAAAACTAAAGCTTTTTCATGTCAGAAACATTGTTAGAAAAGGAGGAATTGCTTGATTTGCAACATTTTTTTCTTTTTTCTATACATAAAATGGGAGATAATGTTGTAATGGACTAAAGCCGATTGATCAGCTGAAAACATGAATATGAACTCATACCCACATAGTGATTCTTACTGACGACCCCAAGAATAATACTTGTGGTTAACATTGAGGGAAATGCAGAAATGGCTTGTAACAAGCAATTTACTCAATATCCACACTGTTTTCTACCCCGAAAAGACAGAGAGTTTTTTAAAGTTCATAAAAAAAGTTGCCATCTGCTGCATTTTTGAATTTGGACTTGTTTAAAATTCTATGGTATGGGAAAGGATTAATTACGTTTTGCTTATCTATACCTTAGGTTCTAAGACTATATAAGATGTTTTAAAGAAATAAATCTATGGCAAAATTTCAGACTCTCCAAATCTACAAAAGATGTAGACAAAACATTAAACAAAACGGAATTTTGAACTAAAAGTCTGTAGTTTAGAAAGTTTGAATGCAAACATAGTGGTAAGGGAAATTGACATTTACTCTGGTTTTGCACTCTTTGCATATTGTTTACAAACGATGTTTATACGTCTCCGAAGGTAGACGTTCATTGGTATCGTCTTCTCCGCCTATCCGCCTATTGGTCAATTGTCGATTAAAAAAATATATATTTCTTATCATATTGAAAGAGATTGAAAATTGACGGACTGCGCATTCCAATCAAGAATCAATCTATCAATCAATCATTCATTTAGAACAGAAGTGAACTTTGAGCTCAACACTGGCCGACATTCATATTGTTGGTTGCTGATTTAAACTTCGTAACTACAGCTTATTCAATTTAACATTTTGTTACAAGTCACTGACCACAAATTTTAAAAATAACGCCGTTTGATATCAAAGTGAAACTTCCTGGCGGAGGCCAGTGGGCGTGGCCAGGGATCCTTCAAGTCATCCCCTGCTATTTGAGTTTATTATATACCTATAAAAGATATGGATTAAAATCTGGCTATCTAATACAACTCGACAGAAAAAAATCAATATTCGGCGTGTACTGAAAACCCGTATTCGTCGAATACCGATAAACACGGACTACCTCTTTGTGTATTGACTTTCGGTTTTTTTCGGGAAGTGGGTTATTTCTTAATCATTTAAATAACTTTTTTAATGTCATGTCTAAAAGGTATATAATAAAAGGAATATTACAACAGTGTGTTTTTCTATTTGTTGTTAATGTGTTCTCGAATCGTGTGTAGGTATTTATATTGGATTCGACCTTCGGTCTCATCCAATAAAAAATACCTACACACGATTCTCGAACACAATAACAACGCATAGAAAAAGACACTGTTGTATTATTCCCTATTTATATATGTATTATGGTCATTGGAAGTGTACAAAAATGCAAAATGTATTTTTTACGTTGAACAATTAAGATGCATCAAGGTAAAACTTTTTCCAGAGGCAAAATGCACAAATAACCCTTTAACATACAAACCCGTTTATTACAACCCTAAAGAAAAGATTTCTTACAGGCAATTTCTTCATTTTTTACGTAGGTTTGTACCCGAAAAGACAGAGTTAATCAAATTATATCTGCTTGAAATTTTCGTCTTGAGTTTGGACTAGTTTGATTTTTTTGATTTTGGGAATAAGTTAAGTTTAGCATTATAATTGTCGAAGGTAATAAAAATAACAATATTAAAGAAAAGTTGAAACTGGATTTATAGTCTTCTTCTATGCTTAGCATTTTCAAAAAAGTTTACATATTAAAACCAAAACACTGAATTAAAGTTAAGAGAAAAAGATAATTTTCTGTTTGTTTGTTTGTTTGTTTGTTTGTTTGTTTGTTTTCATGGAGGTATGAAACGAAAAAAACTAATCACACATTCATGTATTTATGTATATGATACAGCTAATCTGTGAAATCTGCCATTTTATGAAATGACTGTAAATTATAGACATTTCATGGAAAACCTAATTCATTCAGCCATTTCATGAAATGACTAAAATATTTCAGCATTTCGTGAAATGTTTGGAAATTTTCTCTGGTCATTTCATGAAATGGCTGGAGCATGTATTTCTTATTTTGAACGTACGTACATTGATTTTTTGTCAAAAGAGAAGCTTTGGAAACAATGATATAAAATAAATCAGAAATTGTTTTAGAAAAATAGTTTTTAAGTTGATAATTTCAAAGGTAATTGATAACACAAAGATAGATTCCATAACATCACCCAATGTCAAAGTAACCAATTATTGGACATAAGGATGTTTTCACCCATTTGTAGTTCATACTACAGATAATCTATTGACCTGATACATTAACCCTTGTCATGCTTAACACGGAATATTCCGGTTTTGGCAGGAGGTGTAGACCAAGATCAGCCTGCACATAAGTGCAGTCTGATCTTGATCTACACCTCCTGCTTGTACTTTTCCTGCCGGAGTTGTTTATGAAATTGGTTTCTAAAAGAAATATTGATTTTTGAACAACAAGTCCTATCAGTGCTTTCAGCCCTTTGATTTTACAGCAATTCAGCAAGGTAATTTATACAGCATGACAAGGGTTAAATATGCGAATTCACACATAAGTGAGATTAGATTTTCTTGTCATACCTCCATGAAAACAAATTATTATTTTTATCTCTTGTAATTAATCACTAATTTTCTTACAAATTCCGATACATTTTTCATGGAACTATTTTGCGTTCAAGCATACAAAAAATTACGTGCTTGCTCATGACGGTATGAATATTTTTTTCAGCCAATCAGAAAGCTCGTTTTTGATATACGAAACTAAAAATTAAATCATACAATCGTAAAACTAAATCTTAAAAGCATGTTGTGCAAGATTTTGCGTCAGAAATACCAGGAACCCATGGATAGGTGCCATGTATAAAATGGCGTTAAATCCTATCATAACAAATCAAATTGCAAATCGGATTTTAATATACGACGCACCTGGCAGCCACAGTGCAATGGCTTACACCCTTTAGATGTACCAATTATACACCTTGGTAGGTGGAAAGGAGAAGCGTTAAGTTGAAAAATGTTCATGCCCACAAAAAATCCCAACGCGGGACCCTCCGATCCCGAGAATGCATCTTTCCACTAGAACAAGGACTCCACAATATCAATAATATCAATAAAATAATGACATTAATGCATATATTAAATCTGTTATAGGTGGCAGGTCATGTAGCTCTCAGTTTCTATCTCTATCGGAATGTGTTGGACCTAGATCACAACGTTGATAGTCAGCAAGCCTTCACCAACAAGGTACGTTTAAGAGTATTCATTAAATTAATAAGAAATAAAGAGATTTGTTGTTGTTGTTGTTTGTTTGTTTGTTTGTTTGTTTGTTTGTTTGTTTGTTTGTTTGTTTTCATGGAGGTATGAACCGAAAAAACTCATCAAACTGTATGATTTCGCATATTCATACATAAGTGAGATTAGGTTTTTCGGTTCATACCTCCATGAATATGAAAAAAACAATCTCTTCATTTCTTACAATTTAAAAGCATTGAGCGAAAAAAGCAAAACTTTCCAAATTTTGATACTTTTATGTCTGGATCTTTTTTGTGCGGAAGCATTCAAAATGGCTGCGTGCTCAAAATTTTGTTCATTGAGGTATGATTCTTTTTTTTTTTTTTTTTTACCAATCAGAACGCCCGTTTATGATAGGCGAAACTGAAAAATGAATCATACGGGTCTTTCCCATATGTAACATCCTGACCAATTGGTAACTTCCACATACAGACCGCGCACACGGAGATATTTTGTAGCTGCAGGAGTAATAAAAATAAATTACGTTTTTATTTAACGAGGCAACACAGTTGGGCCAAACCAGTCTTCCCTGTGCATGGCCTCTAAGAATCTTTACAAAGTCATACAATTATACATATACAGCAAAATTTTGAAAATAGATAACAGGAAACTCAAAGGAAGAAAATATAGTAATAGATAAATTATGAATCTTTCTCTAGTTCAATCATTTTCTTCAAAGTCTTAAATAATTGTCATAACTTTTCTGATACAATTTCTTAGTCACGTGGTAAAATGCTTTTGAATTCATCTTTACCATTAAAGTACATAAAATACTGTTCACAGCTGGAAAATACCTGTATACGGAAAGTATTATGGGAAAAGAGGAGTCGATACTAGCCCTTCATACTGAGGTATTCATGTGCATCATGATGTCTTTGTGATAAATAATTTATATTTTAGTTTCATCTGTCAGAAACGAGCATTCTGATTGCCCGAAAAAAAATTCAAACAAAATTTTGAGCCCAAAGTTATTTTGTATGTTTGTGCACAAAATAGTGATGAAAAATATATCAAAATTTATAAAATATTTGCTTTTTCTCGATAGTATCAAATTATGAGAAATTAAAAGATTTTTTTTTTCAAGGAGGTATAATACGAAAAAAATACAGTTATGTATGAATACCCTTCGCGTATTCATACAGTGTGATTAGATTTGTTCGTTTCATGCATTAGTGAAAACAGAAAATATTCTCTACATCTCTAAAATGTATGTGTAATTGACGTATCGCTGGTCCGGCCTAATGGCCACCAACAACTCTGCTCGATTTCAAATGACACCCGTTTAAATAATTTATCACCAGAGGCAGAAAACAAAAAGCAAATCTATAGTTGGTGACTTAGACAGCGTTCTTACATCTTGAATAAGAAGTGGTTACGAGGTCTAGATCACCAAACTAACAAAAATACTTTACAGGGGTTCACATAGTTACAGGTTCACTTCCAATCAAACGTTGGTCAGTGGCGATACAACTATTTTCTATAATACAATCACTTATTTTCAATACCAGAGGTATCTGTATATGGAAAATTTTATGGGAAAAGAGGAAATGAACATTTTGCTATGCCTTATGTGCAATATATATAACTCAATTATGTTAGTGATAAATATAAATTCTATTTGATTCAAGAATGATTATAATTTTGAGGCCTTAACCCTTTACAAGACAACAGAATTTTAGACTAATTCAAATAAAAAGGAGTTGCAGATGACAATTGAAAGTTTATGAAATTTTAGATTTTTTTCAACTTTTTAGAAAACATTGTGAAAAATTAATAAATTGCTTTGTTCAAGCAATTTCTTCATTTTACATAATGTTTTCCAAAAATTGTTTTTGAGAGGCCACAAAAATCTTAATTGTGTGAGAATGGGTTAAAATTTCGGAGAAGGTGTACGATTAAGAACACACCAGCCATGCATACGTGTGACTAAAGCAATTCCGTCTGAAACCAATGAAGGTATAAATCGGTTATTTTACCTCTCATGTAAAAGTCCGTATGTGATAGTGTCAAATACGGTTCAATACAAGACAGTCTAAAATTACGTCATTTTCATTGTTTTGATGACGTCATAATGCGAAAAAACCTAATCAGAATGGTAAAGGAGATGGGAAACATTTGTAAAAATACGATTTTTTTATTATTTCATCAAATTTATTTGTTAAAAAGAAATATTACAAATGGAATATCATATAACGAATACTATAGAACATCTTGTATTCGCTTCTCGCTGCGCAAGAAAATTTGATATTCTATTCGACCTTTGATACTATTATTTGGGCGAATTCTTTAGACAGCTTGAAAGCATAATAATCAGATTTGCTCTCCAGAAGAACTTTCAGTATTTTGATTAACTTATGGCTGGAAAATAATTGAGTGGCAGTATCATCTTTATTTACACCTCGACATGATTGAAAGAAAGGGTTGGTTAGACGCCTTCACCTTTAGCGGAAAATCCTTGAAACATGCATCTTTAAAGCGTGTGACCGTCCAGTTTTCCTTGAATCCTTTTGATAATTCTTAACTTGTAAAATGAAATGATTTTTTTTCTGTTTTCCGTCAGAATATACGTCCAGTTGGGCATAAGGCAGTTTTGGTAAATTGCAGCGACACAATCTCGAGTTTATGGTTATATAAATTGGTCTACGACCAATTAAAAACCCAATCATATTATTTAGACCGGAAGTTAACTTTGAAGTCGACATTAGCCGACATATATGGGAAGCGGGTTTTTTTTCTGATTGGCGACATATGCGACGTAACTTAAGCTTATTCAAGCTGTAGTTACAACATTTCAGTCGCCAACCAATCATTTTACTTTATGATTCATGTAACTGGTCATAATTTTTGCAAAATAACACCATGTTCTATCTAAGAGAAACTTTCTGTAGGAGCACAGTGGAGGCATAGTGGGCGTAGCAAGCTATTCATTAATTGCCACTACGCTATTGACAATAAAGAATAAATCGACCTATCAAATCATGGATTTAGACCAGAAGTAAACTTTGATCTTCGACATTGGTGACATTTTTGTGCAGCATTCTAGATGACTTTTGCGGCTGAACGTCGTAACTATATCTTGAAAAAAAATCAAATATCTGATTTCTTGTATTGCATGTTACTGGCTTCATTTGAAAAATAACGCCGTTTGGTATCGAAAAGTAACTACCTGTTTTAGTCGGTGAGTTTCTCCAGCGGTGTTAGTGGGCGTAGAAAATTAAACAATGAAAGAATAAATTGACCAATCAAATCATTCATTCGGCCCGGCATTGAGCATTGAACTCCAACATTGACCGCCTTTTTTCTGAAACATTCATGTTGTTTTGGCGACTTAAACGTCGTAACTACAGCTTATTCAAACTGTAGCTACGATATTTGGGTCGCCACTATTTCATTTTTGTTACATGCCACTGGCCATAAAGGTTAGCAAAAACAAACACCATTGAAAATCGAAGTGGGGGTCAATGGGCGGGGCCAAATTAGTAAGTAGGCGGGCCAGCGATCCGTAAATTGCATACCGGCAAGATATAGTCATAAGACGCAATCGTTACAAAATTCACATGCAGGCCACTGCGTATGGAAGAAAATAGAAGAGTTTAAATAGTTAATTTAGCAAGCAAATTTGAAGGATCGCTAATCAAGGCAATTGACCTCCGATAAGGAATCTCGACTGAATTGATAAACGTCTCTATTTTTGCATGATTAACCCTTGTCATGTTGATCCCGGAATATTCCGGTTTTGGCAGGAGGTGTAGACTAAGATCAGACTGCACTTATGTGCAGGCTGATCTTAGTCTACACCTCCTGCTTGTACTTTTCCTGCCAGAGTTGTTTATGAAGTTGATTTCTAAAAGAAAGATTTTATTTTTGAACAACAAGTTCTATCAGTGCTTTCAGCCCTTTGATTTTGACAGCATTTCAGCAAGGTAATTTATACAGCATGACAAGGGTTAATAGTCAAGGGCATAAAACAGGAATATGCTGTAGTAATGCTGTTTACGTCTTGAAATTAACGAAAATGTTTGGCATTTATATCCAAAAACAAATCGATGGTTGCCGACCTAAACGTCCGAATTATAGATTAAATTAGCTGTTATTACGACGTCTTAGCCTCCTAATTAGCAGAAAATGCTTAACATAAATATTAGAGGTCAGTATTCCCTTCTAGTTTAATTAAGAGATGAAGAGAATATTTTTTGTTTTCATGGAGGTGTGAACCGAAAAACCTAATCACACTGTATGAATACGCGAAGCGGATTCATACAGTGTGTGATTAGGATTTTCGGTTCATACCTCCATGAAAACAAAAAATATTCTCTTCATTACTTATAATTTTATAGCATCGAGCGAAAAATGCAACAACTTAACAAATTTTGATACCTTTTTGTAGTAAACTATTTTGTGCGGAAGCATTCAAAATGGCTGCGTACTCAAAATTTTGCTCATGGAGGTATGAATTAAATTTTTCGACCAATCAGATCGCTCGTTTTTGATAGACGAAACTAACAATTAAATTATTAGGGAATATTACAACAGTGTCTTTTTCTATTTATTGTTATCGAGTTCGAGAATCGTGCGTAATTATCTTTTATTGGATGAGACTGAAGGTCGAATACATTAAAAAATATATACACCCGATTCGAGAACACGATAGCAACAAATAGAAAAACTCACTGTTGTAATATTCCTTTTATTATATACCTTTTTTGGACATGAAATTAAGAAAATTCTTTAAAATTATTGAAAAATAACCAACTTTCCGAAAAAAAAGTAGTCCGTGTTTAATGGTACTCGACGAATACGGTTTTTGTACACGCAGAATACGGATTTCTTTCTGTCGAGTTGTATTTGAAAGCCAGATTTTAATCCATATCTTTTATAGGTATATAATGAAATTAACATTTTCTATGTTAAAGAAAATACGTTGCCTTTCTCCCACAGATGTTGTTGCAAGATATCATGTCTGTAGTGACTGCTATAGTTTGTATTGGAGCTGGTGGACTAGCAGGCTGGCTAGGATTCACATACGGGGAAAACCCTCTTGAAAACACCGACTACCTTGACACGGAAAGTAAAACACTCAAACAGATGAGAGCCGAGGCCGAACACAAAGAAAAGAACGGAAAGGCGTCTTGGGCGCTACTTGGTCTGAATGCGATGTCGATCCTTATGGCGGGTCTTTGTATCTGGGCTGATTGTAAATTCAGGCAATATTTAAAAAGCCAAAGACGGATGTACAGCGATACAATAGCAATGAAGGAAACAGACGACTAGGTTTATGTTACCGGCTAGGCTGAGATGGATAAATGGGCTATAACCTGTGTACTTAACAAAGTTCCGGAGCTAAATAGTAATTGAAGATTTTTTGAAACATGCAGTGTCATTAATCATACAGTTTTACCCTTTATTTTCTTATCATCCAACCCTAGGGTATTATTTGTAGGATAATATTGTGGCAAAAGAATCTCTGGTATGAGTATTATTGTTTATTCTAGTCTAATTATTTCAGATCGAGTCGAGCTTTGAAAAAACTTTTCAAACAATTAAGGACTCGTCTATTGCTTTATTTAGAAAAAAAATGAAAGTTGGACGAGCAAAAAGTCGTAACTACTAATAGAGAAATACATGTATGTAGTTACGACAAATTTCCGCGCCAAACTGCGAAACTTGTCAAAACGTCGTATATTAAAGCCTACTTCAAAGGACGACGAATTTCATTTCGTTTGTTATGACTGAATGATTGATTGATTTGGGTTAAACGCCACCTTTTGACTGCATTTCAGTCATATCTGGGAGGCTGGAACACCTAACCATGGATTCCTGGTATTTTTAGGTTTATGTACGTTTAGAAGTACGTGTAATTGTGCGTAGTATAAACCGACGGAGACAATGTGTCAGTTGACGAATACTGATCTCCGGCACTACTGTTAAATCGTTACAGTTTCAAATTTTAACCCATTTCAACATCACCATCCCCTTTACGCTCTTAAGAAAAAGGCTTTGGAAACCATTGTGGTCATAGAAGAAATTTCTTGTTTTCTACGCCAAAAAGACAACGAATCTAAATTTCTATCAGACTTAAATTGTCGTCTTCTTTTTCATTCATTTAGGACCAGTCTAAAATTTTGTCATGTGATAATTGGTTAAAGAGTTAGCACTCTTTTTAGAATATGTCTGAAAGACGGTAATTCTTTGTACAAACTTGTTATTGTAAATACTTTTAATTGTAAACAAACAATAATTTATCCCGGTACAGTATATTGGCTATTTTTGGGTGCTGAATATAATTTATTGCTTTAAGATAGCACGAGTTATTGTTATTAAAGAGCAAAATACAATATAAAAAAGATATGGGTTTGTTGTTCGTGGTTTTCATATACAAAAAGCTGAAAATAAGGTTTGCCGTCTTAGTCTTAACCATGTATGTGATCTCATATAAGCCCTCTTTTTTACGTCCCTCATTGTGGTCTGCAGCTTTTTAGCTCCCCTGAGCACGAAGTGCTCTGGAGGAGCTATTGTGATCGGTCATCGTCCGTCGTCCGTCCGTCCGTCCGTCTGTCCGTTCTCAATTACAAAAAAAATCTTCTCCTCCTAAACTAACCATGGAATTTCAACAAAACTTCACAGAAATGATCCTTAGGTCATGCTCTTTCAAAATACTTCAAAGAATTGAAATCCATGAAAAACTCTGGTTGCCATGGCAACGGAGTTTGATATTTTCTATATATCATCATCTATTGACCCTCTACCAAAATACTTCAAAGAATTAACGTATTCTGAAAATTAGCCCTTTTCTAAATGATCCCTGATTTTACATAGAAATAAAGAAGGAAATCTTTAAAAATCTTCTTCTCCCAAACCATAAGGCCTAGAGCTTTGATATTTTGTATATCATCATCTATTGACCCTCTACCAAAATACTTCAAAGAATTAACGTATTCTGAAAATTAGCCCTTTTCTTAATGATCCCTGATTTTACATAGAAATAAAGAAGGTAATCTTTAAAAATCTTCTTCTCCCAAACCATAAGGCCTAGAGCTTTGATATTTGGTATACATCATCATCTATTGACCCTCTACCAAAATACTTCAAAGAATTACCCTATTCTGAAAATTAGCCCTTTTCTTTGTGATCCCTGATTTTACATAGAAATAAAGAAGGTAATCTTTAAAAATCTTCTTCTCCCAAACCATGAGGCCTAGAGCTTTGATATTTGGTACAAATCATCATCTATTCACCATCTTCCAAATACTTCAAAGAATTACCATATTCTGAAAATTAGCCCACTTCTTGGCAATCCCTGATTTAACATAGAAATAAAGAAGAAAATCTTTTAAAATCTTCTTCTCCCAAACCATAAGGCCTAGAGCTTTGATATTTAGTCAAATCATCATATATTGACCCTCTACCAAAATACTTCAGAGAATTACCATATTCTGAAAATAAGCCTTTTTCTGGGCGATCCCTGATTTTACATAGAATTAAAGAAGGAAAACTTAAAAAATCTTCTTCTCCCAAACCATAAGGCCTAAAGCTTTCATATTTTGCACATATCATAATATATTGACCGTCTACCAAAATATTTCAAAGCAATATCATACTCTGAAAATTAGTCCTTTCTGTGCGATTCCTGATTTTACAAAGGAATAAAGAAGGAAATCTTTGAAAATCTTCTTCTCCCAAACCATAAAGAATAGAGCTTTGATATTTGGTACATATCATCAGCCATTGACCCTCTACCAATTTACTTAAAAAAATTAGCCCTTTTCTGTGCAATCCCTAATTTTAGTTAGGAATAAATAATGATATCTTTGAAAACCTTCTTCTCCTAAACCATTAGGCTTACAGCTTTTATACTTGGTATGTATTGATGTCTATACTTCAAAGCATTACCATATTCAGGAAATTAGTGCTATATGGTGGGATCATCAATATACCTAGGATTAAAAGAGAAATCTGTAAACATCTTCTCCAAAATAATTAGACAGAGGGCTTTGCCATTTTGTTTATATCATAAAGCCAAGAACCATCATACTCAGGGGAGCGATTTAGGACCATCATGGTCCTCTTGTTTTCAATTTGGGCCAGGCTTAAACTTTGTTGTGTGGGAATGGGTTAAACCACAACCAGATAACAACATTGTTGACTATTCCCAAATTCAAAGAAGTTGCAAATGATGATTTATTGCTGGTAATTTAATGGAATTTTTGACTTTCAGACTGAAAAAATCATTCGTTAAATGACGAACCCTCTTGTTGCAACTTTTGTCGGATCGCTTTCCACGCTTTCCAAACCCCGACTTAGTCTATACCTCCTGCAAAGTAGGAATATTTAGGGTCAGCATTACAAGGGTTAAGTTATAAACTTTCTTTCCTGTGGCATGGGGCAGTTTGTGTGTGTGTGTGTGTGTGAGGGGGGGGGGCATATTATACTTTCAGTGATAGGTCAAGTTATGTTGCGAATGACACATTAAATCCAGACCCAATGTGACGTTGCTTTCATCAAACAGGGAATTTGATAAGAAAAGCTCGCTGGTGCTTGAATCTGTTCTCGTCTATCCAAGTCGTGTAGCTATAAAAACTAGAGCTGTCAGTGGACAGCAACGCTCGACTATTCTTAGTGCTGGATAGTCACAGAAATTCTATATCGACATGATAAATAAAAGCTAAGTAGAAGTAGAGATAAAAACAAATCTTTCAATTAAGATTTTTAGGTCAAACAAAAAAGGGTTAGAGCTTCACTATAATAAAAGTAATTGTGATGAATCATTGCCTAGAAGATGATATGCTGGTCATAGAAGCGTATGCAAAGTTTCAAAGCAATAACATCGGTAGAAAGAGAGTTATGACAGATATATGATAGTTGCACGTTAGTTTTGACAGAGCATTTCTAAGACCGAAAAGGGTTAAATTCAACTACAATGAGTGTCAGAGTAATGAATCTTTGCTAAGAAGATGATATGATGGTCATAAAAGCACGTGCAAAGTTTGGATGCAATAGCATTGGTATAAAGAGAGTGATTAAAGATATATGACAGTTGCACGTAAGGTTAAACCAAGAATTTCTAGGTCCAAAAAGGGTAAAAAAAATATTAAAATGAATGTCAGAGTAATGAATCTATATTAGAGGCTGGTTATCTTGGCACAATCACATGTGCAAAGTTTCAAAGATATAGCATAGTTAGAAAGACAGTAATTAAAGATATATGACAGTTGCACGCAAGGTTTAACGGAGAATTTTAAGCCCAAAAAGGGTTAAACTCCACTTCAATGAATGCCAAAGTATTGAACCTGTGTCTAGAGGCTGATATTGTTGCCCCAAAAACATGTGCAAAGTTTCAAAGCAAAGGCATCGGTAGAAAGAAAGTAATTAAATAAATATCACAGTTGAACGTAAGGTTTTACAAAGAATTTCTAAGTCCAAAAGGGTTAAAATTCTACTACAATGAATGTAATTGAAATGAATCTTTGCCTTGAAGATAATATAATGGTCACAAAACCATACAAACATACAAAGTTTCAAAGCCGTAGCATTGGTAGAAATAGAGTTATTAAAGACATATGATGGTTTAATGTATGGTTTTCTAAATCCGAAAAGGTTTAAATTCCATTTAAATTAATGTCAGATTATTGAATCTGTGCTAGAGGCTGGTATTATTGCAACAAAAACATGTGCAAAGTTTTAGAACAATAGCATAAGTAGAAACTGAGATATGACACTTGCAGGTAAGGTTTAACTACAACATGACGCAGACGCTGACGCCGACGCCGACACCGATAATCGAGAGATCGATAACAAAGCTGCGTTTTAATATAGTCTTGTGAGAAAAAGGCTGTAGCAAGAATGATACGTGTCAGGGCTAGGTCTAATGATGCTGTCGAAGCTAGACGTAATGATGCTTGCCAAAAATTATCCCTTATCAGGCTACACAATACTAAAATGGTCATAATTTGAAGGGGTTTCAGAGAAGAATTGGAAGCGTGTTTTAATTTAAATAAAGCGGAATTGTGTAGTAATGGCTTAACCGACTACCACACGACACAATTTTAGACTGATCAGAAATGCAATAAGTTGCAGACGAATATTTTGTATTATGCAGAGTGTAAGCTAGTCACACCCGATAATTGACTGATCGCAGCTGCCAATCTAATGATAAGTTTTCCAATGAAAATCATTTGTAGACTGGATGTTTACTTTTAACTCCGACATTGACCGTCATTTATGTGAAACATTGTGGTTGGTTTGGCGACTTAAACGTCGTAACTTATTCAAGCTGAAGGCACGGCGTTTAGGTCACCAACCAACCCTCTACTTTTTGGCACATGCAACTGGTCAAAAAATTATCAAAATAACGTCTTTTGAAATCGCAGCCGGACTTCCTGTCAAAATTAGTGGGCGTGGCTAACGGATTAAGTGAGCGGGGCCAGCCATTGCCAATTTCTCTAACGACGATTTTGCATAAATTTTGGAACAGGGCACGTAATCGATTCCATTTCTGTACGGTCTATATAGCTACGACCTTTGCCCGAACAGTTTACGGAAACGACAAGAAAATTGCTATTTTGTGAAACGCAAAAACTGTTTCATAGACTCGAAGCAATTGATTGAAATGTAATAATTTTTCATCGAAACTTACTGATTATTGGGAAAGAATGATATTGTAGCAAAATATATAGTTGGTAATTGTTTGTAACAGTAGAAGATTGATTTGTCTTTCATTCAGAGAACATCATAAACTATATTTTTACGAGTGGCGGAGCCATGAATGAAAATAAACTTTTTGTTGTTCACGAAACAAAAGATTCGTCGTTCTTACACGAAAACACGATTTCACCATAATAGTGACTTTATCATTTTGATAATTTCACAGTCTTGCCGATGAAATCATCAAGTTATAATCCAACGAGAATTCTTACTAATCCAGCGAAAAGCATTGAGTAAAAACATTTTCTTTCTGCTTTTTATTGAAGTCAGGTGAAACCTGACTTTCAATATAGCGATCGCCGGGATCAAGGAACCTCACAACAAATATATGCTTGCGCGAATCGATTCATAATTTCTCGTAGTACGAGTTAAAAAAGCAAATCCATTCATGAAACTAAGTTCGGGAAACCAACGGCGGGAAGCCGAATCACAGAAGGACATACTGATAAAGGACGACGTCGACTTTTTCTTATATTCTTAGCAGGAGTTGCATCAAGGGTGCTGGACTGGTGAAATCCCGTATTTTCTTAATGATTGGATCTAAATGAAAAAATGCATGGACCCAATATCACGCAAATATTGATGGATGGGGGCATAATTGAATCATTCGTGCCTATAACTGAAGCATCGGGAGGCAAAAATTGCTATTTATGGCATTCGTATTACATTATTTTCTATTTTTAGAACTTTGGTAAAAAACCCTCTGATGATCACGCAGTAACCTTCATGAAATGAATGATTATTTCGCCTTTCACGCATTTTATCTCTCCATGCTAGTCCACGTATCTTAAGAAACACAAATGGTTATAGGGATTAGCTACTTCTGAAGAATTTCTTATCAAAACGGCCAAAATCGTGTGCATTATTTGATATGTGTAGATTTCAAGCAAAGGCGTTTATTATGTATAACCGACAACAACAACAACAGCAATAGTGAACTCTTGGAGAAAACAAACTTGAAATTCATTTTACTTGCCTAATCTGTTTTATTTCACGAGTGTCAAGTGTTCAAATGACAATGAAGCTGATATTAAAAGCACTACAGCAGTAAAACTATAGTGTAAGTCAGGATTATTTACAGGAATTCAAGGCCCCGTGAGTCAGTCCTTTTAACTCTAATGGTAAGAGCTCTGGACTTAAGTCTTTAATTCTCGAATTTGTTGATTTGATCTTTGTGCTGACTCAGAGGTGCTTGGTTTCAAGAACTTAATTACTAGATTTCTGTATTTCTACATGTAACAGAGTGTAAAGAAATTAGAAATGAAATGCTTTAGGCCCATGGTATTTTAGTTTACCAGAGCGAGAAGTTCTTGGGTTGAGCTATTGTGACCTATGTCCTGTGACAGTACATAAATGTACTGTGCTAAGACATCAGTCTGCCAGTTCGTTCATCCACAATTACAAAAAATCCACCAATTTTACCATCGGGTTTCAATCAAACTTAACAGAAAAAAAGCATTAGGTCCAGCACTTTCAGAATATTTCACAGGGTTGAAATTCATAGAACACTTGATTGCTGTGGCAACCAAGTGAAAAAAAGAAACTTGAAAATTCTTCTGACGAAATCATAAGGCGTAGAACCTTGATATTTGACATGTGACATCGTCTGGTGGTTCTCTACTTAACCACTTCAAATTGTCATGACTTGACAATAAGTCCTATGCTGTGTGATCTGGCTTTGACAAAGAAATAAAGAAGGAAAATCTATAAAATCTTACACTTCCAAACTATATGATCTAGAAATTTGATAATTTGCGCGTTACATTGTCTAAAGACCCTTAACCAAACAGTTAAAGTTACTGCTCCAAATTGTAAATTAGCCTTGTGTTGTGGGATTCTGTATTTTAAAAAGAAATAAAGAAGGTAGCACCTACTCTCTCCAAACATCACAGCTTCAGCTTTCAAATTTTCTCTGTAGAATTGCCATAGGGCCCCTGTCCAAACACTGTGAAAAGCTTTTGTTTTGAATTATCTTTTATACAATTATACAGAGCAAAACAGAAATCTTCTCCCCCCCAACAGACCTGATACATTCCATTTTTTGAATTTTGTTTTTTACCAATATGATTCAAATTACAACCCTCGTATCAAAACACACTCTATATTGTTGGTCCCATAATCCTCATTTTCAAAGTAATGATAGAAGAATCTCTTTAAAAATGTTCTCACCCAGATCTTTAGACCAATTTTTATTATTATTTCACAGTGATCTACCAAAATGATTTAAAGTCTTACAGTGAAATTATGGCCATATGCTTTGAGATCCTATATCTCATAGAGAAAAAGAGGAAGTCTTTCAGAATTAGGATTGCTTACTCTAATTCTTCAAATTTGATTTTTATGATTAGGGCGACTTAACAGACTAATCAGAGAATGGCTTGATTATCATTACAGTTACTAGAATTCAATCCCGACTTCAACTGAGGCCATTCAGGCCTTTGATTTTTTTTCTTCCCCAAATTATATTTTCAAAGGTAAATAATTTAACTTTAATTTCGTCTATCAAAAAAGGACGTTCTGATTGGTCGAAAAAAAATATTCATAACTCCATGAACAAAATTTGTAGCACGCACCGAATTTGTATGCTTCCGCACAAAATAGTCCAATACAAAATGGTATCAAAAATTTGTAAAGCTTTTTTGTTTTCGCTCGATGCTATTAAAATATAAGCAATGAAAAGAATATTTTTTGTTTTCATGGAGGTATGAACCGAAAAACCTAATCACACAATGTATGAATGCGCTTCGCGTATTCATACAATGTGATTAGTTTTTTCGGTTCATACATCCATGAAAACAAAAAATATTTTCTTCAACTCTTAAGTGTATCAAGTGCGTTAAAATGAAAATGATGATAAGATTAATGATAATAATAATGACCTCGCCCACTGAATTATCGTGTGACATAAACTGTAAAATAGTTGTTTGCGACCTTAACGTCGTATTAACAGCATGAGTAATCTGTAATTTCGAAAAAACAAAAATCAAAACAAATACTTCACATAAATGTCTGAGTTATTTCATACTAAAACGTCATTTTCGTGCGATTGCGACGAAAGCTTTATGCTTATAGAGTCGCTCTCGAACATTCAAAATCGAGATGTTAATACGACCCTGAAAGAAAGCCAGCGGCTAGACTGGGGTTTGCTTTAAAGTGTCGTGCTCATGAGCACATCCCCGGGGGGGGGGGCTCGAACCCGTGACCTTCAGTTAACGAGTCAGAGACTTATACTACCCTGTCATCAAGGCTGTCATGTCTGAGTGTCAGGTTCAATTCCGTTAAAATGAATAATTTGGTTGATCAATTTACTCTCTAATTGACAGTTGCGATCCGTCAGTATTCAGATCCCCGCTGTCAACCACGAAATCGATTAAGAAATTTAACCATTCATTAAGACTGGAGTTGAATTCTGAAATCACACTTACGTTAAATATTTACGTTTGTTTGTCGACATAGACGAAAAAAACTAAAGCTGATTCAAGCTGTATTTACGAGCTTTAGGTCGCCAACCAACGGTTTGCGATTCATTTCATGCCACTGGCTAAAAACTAAAATGTCGCTATGCCTGTAGTTGAACTACCATGAACTACCACGACGGAGGTCAGGGCCATGATCAGCGACCCGTCTATTGGTTAATTGAATTGACGGATCAATGTTCCCGCCCACTGACGTTCGACTGGAAGTTGCACTTAGATATTCAAAGGTGTTGTTTTGTAAAAGCGGTGGTCAGTTACACATATCGACGTTAACGTAAAAAAAATCAACATATTTTTATTGGAGAATAAAGTTCACTTTCGGTTTAAATGAAATATTTAATTGGTCAACCATTTTTTCTTTGTTTGTTTTTTGTTTTGTTGTGTCTTGTTTTAGGCACTCGCGATCCGTCATTAATGGCTTGTAATAAACGACTTTACACCTTGAAATGCAACGGCTCATAATCTGCATACAAGTTTTAGAATTTTCGTTGCCACTTTTGGAACGCCCCTCACTTACTTTA
The DNA here is from genome assembly GCA_946902895.1 of Fragum fragum. NCBI lineage: Eukaryota > Metazoa > Mollusca > Bivalvia > Cardiida > Cardiidae > Fragum > Fragum fragum. The sequence goes on along the minus strand of OX336378.1, from coordinate 39,467,612 downwards.
TCACCTTACACGTATGTGATTATGGTAGTTGAGACTAAATTAACTGTTTATTCACCCTATACACAGATTTTTTACCTTTTATAGACTCAGTATTTTAACGTAGTGTTTTTCGGTGTTAAATCTATCGTGTTGTAGGACAAGAACCGTTGAGTTTTCAACAATTTAAGGTATAAGGCGCCTTAAAGAGACTAGGTTGAAAAGGCCAGTGTCTTCTTTACTGTTGCAGAGATAATAGGCGGCGCCGCTCACAAAATAGGCTACCAAAGACGACGGTTAAAAGATATGAACAAAATAAAATCGCATTCATAACAGTCAGGGCTAATTAGTTTAACCCATTCCTACACAATGGCGCTTTTCAAAGTACTGCACTATGCAAGCTTTGGAAAACATTGTGGAAAATGAAGCAATTGCTTGTGACAAGCAATTTCTTCATTATCCACTATTTTTTCGACTCTTAACGATTAAGATTTTAAAGATTTCATTGGACTTGTCTAAAATTGTATCGTGTGGGAAATGGTTAACAGTAGCAAGGCCAAATGGACATTCTGCGCGGACGGACCATGGTCGATACCTTTTCTACAACCGAGACAGTAGTCAGCCCGATTAGCTCAGTCGGTAGAGCAATTGACTTCAATCGTCAAGAGCATGGGTTCGATGGTAGCGACGACAAATAAAGGGACATACACGCATACCGAGACAGTCGATCTTTATACGAAAATAGTCATTTGGAAAAGATCGTTACATAACGAATAACATTAAACATATTTGCTTCGATATTGCTTCCTACCAAATACTATGTGAATTGGTCAATTCCAAGAGTTCGGGTGTTTGAAATAGACTTTTAGCTGACTTTCGAGTTAATCAATAGACTTACAAGAAAACCTATCAATTTTTGATGAGATGAACCCGTTATTTCACGTATGGTCTATCCCGACATTCCTACAACTTAATTGACCGTGAAGAAAGGTATTGTAGAAAATCTGTAAAACTTTCTTTCAAATGTAGACTTGTTTTTGTTTGCGATTGTCCCATTTCCATTCACGGGTCAAACGTAATATTACGAAGTGAAAAGGATATATTCCGTTTTCACTGAGGTATGAAGTGAAAAAAACTTAATCACAATTAATACGCGAAGCGTTTTCATACATTAGAGTGATTAGCTTTTTAAGTTCATGCCTCGATGAAAAAAATGTCTGACATCTTAATACCACACACAAAAAAAGGGAAATGTTTAACTAGCTTTGATGAAAGGTTTATGAATGTACTGTGTGCGCAAGCACACAAAATAGTTGCGTTCATGGGAGAAGGAAAAAATAGTCAATCAAATCGCGGGATTCTCGATAGACGAAACTAAATGTAAATCATCAATTGTGTAATCCCTCCACCTTTCCAACTCCTATGTGAAATCTACAGGTCACGTTTAAGATTTATTAACTGGCTAGATATACAGCAAACAACAAATCTTTCACACGGTTGAGCGAATTCGAAGTCAGGTCGACACACGAAGTCACTTTAGTATTGCATATAAAAACACGTTGTTTTGTCGTTTAACCCTTTCCTGTTGAATCCCTTATTTTTACGGCCCTGTTATTTTATAACTGAGAAATCATTGTAGAAAAAGAAGAAATTGCTTGTAACAATAATTTCTGTCCTTATCGGCATAAAATCCAGATACAATAACCTAACTTTTTGCCTGCAATTTCTTTGAATTTGGCCCAGTCTAAAACTTTGCTGTTTGGTAATGGGTTAAGGCGAAGAAGGACCTTCAAGCTGGTTCGCAAAGTATCGACCTTCTAAGACTGCGTGGTCAGAACGGCGATTCCGTGACGTACGATGTATCAAGATTGATGGTTGATTGTTGAATGGGGGTTTAACGATACTTTTAACAGTATTTCAGTCATATCGCGGCGACTGGAGCACCTAACCGTGGATTCCTGTTATTTCTCACACCAGTACTACCACTACATCCCTACCTAGCCTCCAGCTGCTATCCCACTTAGGTTTACGATTATCCATCCGTTGATGAAGATGGATCAAGGTCTAATTTCAATGATATTATTTACAATCCATGTCCTATTGTCGAACACGGGGGTATACCTGCTGGCACGGCATTTGAGTGCCCAGGCTTAGGGCTGGTGATGCCTAAGAATCTGATGAAACAGTGAACTTCGCCTAGATACACTTGATTTTCAAGGCACCTAACATACAAAAAATAACAATTGCGGGAAGCGTTTTATCAGGAGAGGTCGCAAGGACAACCAGTTCACAATCATAATTTGTTTTTAGGGTTGATGGGGACTTTATGAAGCTGGTCCAATGGGTTGATTGACTGATTGATTGATTGATTAAATTGGGTTTAAAACCACTTTTAACACTATTTCACTCATTTCGCGGAGGTTGGAGCATCTAACCATGGTTTCCTGGCATTTCTCACACCAGTAATATCGCATCCTTTTCGAGCCTCCAACTGCTCACTACAGTTAGGATTGAATATTCTGTGATTCTGGGTTGAAAACATGATGGGGAATGAAGAAATTGCTTGTGACAAGCTATTTCTTCATTTCCCACCATGGTTTACCAAGATTTCGTCTCGTGGGGCATAGGTGGCTTTATGTAGGAATGGGTTACAATTGGATAATAACATTTTAATTGGACGTATAAATTATTTTCCGATATGGGTTTTGTTCAGACAAACAGTCAGACATACATAAAAAAGATATGTTGCTTCAGGTAAAACAATCCTTCGATGGAAGTTCATTAACGTAATTGGCCAATCGCGTTGGTCAATCAAATAATCAGTCGACCAATGAGATCACTCTTTCACTGAACGTTCAGTTTGAACTCAGATATTGTACGGTATTTTGGTGAATATGTTTTGTTGGTTTGGCGACCTAAACGTCGTAACTACAGCTTATTCAAGCTGTAGTTACGACGTTTAGGTCGCCAACCAACTGTTCTACTTATTTGTAACATGCTACTGGTCATGAATTTTGCAAAATAACGCTTTTAAAATTTGAAGTCTAACTTCCTGTTGGAGTCAATGGGCGGTACCAAAGGAGTCAGTAGGCGGGGCTAGCGATTGCTCAAATGGTTACTTTTCCAAAAATGGAGGTTTGTTATATATTGTGTTTCTTCCACTCATTTTCAATTGTTTCCCCAAATAGACTAATACAAATGGCAGTAAATGTTGCTAGGATATGGAAACAATATGTTTTTTATGATCCACCGTGCCTGTATAACAGCTTTTCTTCGCAAATGCGACATTGATAAGTGACCTTTGGATGATGACCTTGACCTTACAACAACTGATGTCTATCATTGCAAGGAACACCAAAATAAGTCAAGTATCTTGAACGGTACTTGAATTACTGCAAAATGTTAAGTGTCTTCGTTCAATTAAGAGCTCGCAGACTGAGGGATAGATAGACATACAGACAGACGGATATCGTAAAAAAATATACCCCCTATCTTATTGATGCGGACATAACAAATATTCTAAGCAGTAACTGATAATAGTATTCCTGTATTTATTTACTATCCATGAATACATACAGTCCAAGTGGTTCTTTTGTTATGTCCAAAACACCATAAATCAAATACGAGATTGGACACTAAATTCATTATTCTTAGTTTGTCTTCATCATATTAAGGTTTTGCTTGCTCGAAATTTCTCAAGTATATACCATATAGCTTATCACATAAAAAAGTCACATTGGGCCAGCTCCGTTTGCATCAGTTACTCTCTATGCACAGCTTTGATGTACACTTTCCAGGTTTTTGGGGCTAGAGTATACCTATCTCCGATTTTGATGTCGGGGTCACTTTCGCCAACCAGTTGACTACGTTCAGGAAGACAAAACATTTGCAATGGTTTCCTTGTTAAAATCCGATTTCGACAAAGTACATAGCAGAACCATTTTTCAATATGTAGCGAGCACTTTGGAATTCGGAACGCAGGGATTGTATAAGTTTTTTACAATGACCTATGGCCTTGGAGAGAAATAAACCCGTTGAAAATGTTTGATATAACGCGGGTTATATTACTGCAAATGAATACGAAGCCTATGGTGACACATTTTTGTTATCGCCAAGATGACATCAAAACGTGATTGATTGATTGATTGTTTGATTAATTGGTTGGTTGAATGGGGTTTAACGCAGTTTTAACAGTATTTCAGTTATATCGCGGCGGCTGGAAGACTTACAATGGATTCCCGGTATTTCTCACACCAGTACTACTACTACGTCCTTTCCTAGCCTCTAGCTGCTATCTAAGGTTTACGATTATTAATCCACTGCGCTATGGCCTCGTCAATGTTATGACATCATTTAACAAACAGCGTTATATGTTTCCGCGATGTATTACAATATCAATGAATTCAATTAATTCTTAATGATTTATTGCAAAAATTGAGGTCATATTCCTAATAGATTGTTGTATTCGTAAAATCGTATTTTTTAAACTCGTATTATCTAATTCAGATAAAAACTCGTTAAAGTCTCGTAGGTGACTCGTTTGATTAATTCAGGATTTTCATGACTGTTCATTCAATACCCTCTCAAGAGATATATAGACTTTTGTTTTGTTTTGTTTTCATGCAGGTATGAACCGAAAAACCTTATCACACTGTATGCGCGCTCAAAATTTTGTTCATGGGGTATGAATACTTTTTTCAACCCATTAGAACGCCCGTTTTGGTAGGCGAAACTAAAAAATTAAAAAAATTAAGAGATGAAGAGAAGATTTTCTTTCATGGAGGTTTGAACCGAAAAAAATCTTTCATACTGTATGAATACCCCATGAAAACAAGAATATTCTCTTCATTTCTTATTATTTAATAGCATCGAGCCAAAAAAGCAAAAATTGTGCAAATTTTGATACCCTTTTTTATTGGACTATTTTTTTTTTGCGGAAGCATGCACAATCGCTGCGTGTTCAGCATGTTGTGCATGGAGTTATGAATATTTTTTTCGACCAATCAGAACGCCCGTTTTTGATAGACGAAACTAAAATTATATTGTTATTCAGTTATTTAATCAAAATTAATTTGTTGCTGTTTTTTCTATCTTGTTAATTGTCCTCTTGTTGTTCCTCATCCATTTCCGATTTCCAAAGAGTCAAATTATCACGCAATAGCTGCATAATAAGTGTGCTATCTTTATACACATCTTCGCTAAGTGAATCAAGTGATGCAATCGCCTCGTCAAAAGCCGATTGTGCCATCTCACATGCTTTGATAGGATCCCCCATCACTTCATAGTAGAACACGGAGAAATTAAGAGCAAGACCAAGCTTTATTGGGCTTGTGGCAGCCTCACTTTTAATAGCATCACAGGCGGCTTCGTACGCGGCTTTTGATTTGTCTACAAGCGACTTTCGTTCTTCGTCCGACTCGCAAATCTCAACACGGTACCGGAAGTAATCTCCTTTCATTTTCAGGAAAAATATTTTGGCATCATCAGTATCGCTGTGTGACTTTATGAGTTTGTCATCTAATAGTTTAAGAATCTCGCTACATTTGTCGTCAATTTCTTTCTCGATCTTTTCCTTCAGTTTTAACCCCAGTTCTTTCTTTTTTTCATCCGTTTCCGATACACACCTTGCACTTACCACACGCCACGCTGTTCTTCGTGACCCTACTACATTCTTATAGGCTACCGAAAGGAGATTTCTCTCCTCTTCGTTTAGTTTATCGTCAAACATTTCAGCGATTTGTCTCATGTAACTAACCATTTCTTCAAATCGCTCTGCTTGTTCAGCCACCTTGGCAAGCATCTTGCAGTCTTCTCGACTTAAGTCTTCCATCGTTACAGTAACTAGATTGTCCCTACTGTCTGGTGATCAATCTGTAAAAGAATAGTCAGAAATGCAAATTTTTAATTGAAATGATCTCATAGATAATAACATAATGAGAATTGTGTTTATAAATCGCTGGCCCCACCCACTGACTCTTTTGGCCATGATCATTGACTCTAATGGGAAGTTCCGCTTCGATATTTAACGGCCTTAATTTGCAAACTGTGTGGCAAATTACATTTAACAAAAATCCAAATGGTTGGATGGCGACATAAGCATCGTAACTTCAGCTTGAATTAGCTGTAGATACGACTTTTAAGTCGCCAAACCTACATAAATGAATCAACAAAATGGCGGCCAATGTTTGGGTTCAAACTAAATTTAGAGTCTAAATGTATGATTTCATTAGTCGACTGTTTATTTGTTTGACAGCCGCGATTAATTAATTGATTGGTAGATGGCCACGCCAACTTAATTAAGACAGGAGATTTCACCTCTATATAAAACAGCGTTATTTTCAAAAAAAAAAAAAAAAAAAATATGGCAAGATACATGTATCAACAAGAGGACCATGATGGTCCTAAATCGCTCACCTGAGGCATCTCCAAATTACAGTACTTTTTAGTATAAAAAAGACACAACTTGAGCAAAATAAATAAAAGATGAATAAGATTTTGGGCTTTGTACTCAGTAATGCTTTACAATAGTAATGAATGCCTTTGGCTTTATAGTTTAATTCATTACCAAACTATCCAAGAATTTGTCACCCTCAGGGAAAACAGGTTTGAAAAATACATAGTGAGAAAGGGAGTGCCAAGCAATTTATCCATTTCTCACAGTGTTTTCTACCTGAAATTCTTTGTATTTAGATTTCAATCAAACTCTAATTACTGTCTGCAACTTCAATGGGTGTAATTTAAGTAACCTTGGTAGAGAACAATCTGGATGTACTATAAATCAAAATATGAATGCAATACAACTTATACATGAGGAGTGGAAGATATTTCAACATGCTCTTTTTGAGCGTTTTTCATATCCTTGGATGCTTGGGAAGGCCCTTGTTTGTCAAAAGGATATAAACATGGTAGATAACAATAATGTTATCCTTTGTTTTTTCAATGTAAATGCTCTTGAACCTATATTAAAGAAGAAGAATTCTTTCAATGCAATTTACGCAATTTTCAACCCCAGGAACAGAGACATTTTTATCCTAAGAGCATATTTTCCTGTTACGTAGTACAAAATTATTTAGTCATGCTACATACCAAATATATATGCCCTTCACCTTGATCTATAGAAGGAGAAGACTTTTGATGTTGCTCTAATTGGGCGTTTTCAAAATTTTTTGACCTCTTGGGCAGTGCCATGTTTTATCCCAGGGCTAAAATTTTAGCTTACATGGTAGGGAACCATCTGGATATGCTATATACAAAATATGAATACCTTAGACTTTTTAGATTGGGAGGAAACGACTATTGAACATGGTCTAATTGAGCATTTTTACTAACTTTGGACACCCAGGGAAGGGGTGTTTATTAACCTACAAGCATACTTTGATCAAAACAGATAGATAACAGCCAGGCTATGCTACACTCAAAATATAAATGCCCTCCTCCTTAAAATGAAGAACTTTATCTAACATATTCAAATTTTGCGTTTTTCCAAATTTTGAACCCCTAGTGCAGAGCTTTTTTTGACCTGAAGAAGACAACTTTTAGTGATAGGGTACAAAACCATCTAGTTATGCCCAATACCAAATATGAATATCCTAGACCTTATAGTTTAAGAGGAGAAGTCTTTTGAAATTGCTCTAATTAAGCATTTTTCCAAACTTTGGACCTCAGGGGCGGGGCAATTTTTGACCTCAGAGATTAAATATTTAAAAAAAAACTTGGTTGAGAACAATATGATTAAGCTCTATAAAATATAAATGCCTTTGGCCTTGTAGTCTGTTAAAAAAAGACAACAAAGATTTACTAAAATTTCCCATTTTCATATGCCGCAGTTACAAGAGTATACGGAATTAAATTCTTTGTACAACTTTTGAAGAGCTTCATCTAAAAAATATCCCTGCAAAGTTTTAAATTGATTGGCCTACTGGTTTAGGAGGAGAAAATTTTTAAAGATTTTTACAGATTTACTAAAGATTCCCATTTTCACATGCCGCGGCAACCAGAGTTTTTGACAGAATTAAATCCTTTTAACAACTTTTGTAGAACTTCACCCAAGGAACATCCCTGCAAAGTTTCAGCTTAATTGGCCTACTGCTTTAGGAGGAGAAAATTTTTAAAGATTTTTACAGATTTACTTTAGATTCCCATTTTCACATGCCGCGGCAACCAAAGTTTTTGACAGAATTAAATTCTTTGTACAACTTTTGAAGAACTTCACCCAAGGAACATCTCTGCAAAGTTTCAGCTTGATTGGCCTGCTGGTTTAGGAGGAGAAGATTTTTAAAGATTTTTACAGATTTACTAAAGATTCCCATTTTCACATGCCGCGGCAACCAGAGTTTTTGACGGAATTAAATTCTTTCAACAACTTTTGTAGAACTTCACCCAAGGAACATCCCTGCAAAGTTTCAGGTTGATTGGCTTACTGGTTTAGGAGGAGAAGATTTTTAAAGATTTTTACAGATTTATTTAAGATTCCCATTTTCACATGCCGCGGCAACCAAAGTTTTTGACGGAATTTAATTTTTTTTACAACTTTTGTAGAACTTCACCTAAGGAACATCTCTGCAAAGTTTCAGCTTGATTGGCCTACTGGTTTAGGAGGAGAAGATTTTTAAAGATTTTTACAGATTTACTAAAGATTCCCATTTTCACATGCCACGGCAACCAGAGTTTTTGACGGAATTAAATTCTTTTAACAACTTTTGTAGAACTTCACCCAAAGAACATCCCTGCAAAGATTCAGCTTGATTGGCCTACTGCTTTAGGAGGAGAAGATTTTTAAAGAAATTGTGGACGGACGGACAGACGGACAGACGGACGGACGGACGACGGACAACGACCGATCACAATAGCTCACTTCGCACTTTGTGCTCAGGTGAGCTAAAAATGCAAAATGATTATTTGGCGACCTAAACGTCGTAACAACAACTTGAATAAGATGTAGTTTCGACGTTTCACTCGCCAAACCAACAAAGATTCTTCATATAAATGTCTGTCAATGTAGGAGTTCAAAGTTCACCACCGGTCTAAATGAATGTTTAGATTGGTCGTTTGATTCTATGATTGACGCATCAATTGGTATACTCTTTCACTGTGGCTTTTTCAAGACGTTGGAAAAGAATGAAACTATTAGTGAACATTCTTACCCTTATCTTATAAATGAAGGAGGTCGTCTGGCAATAACGGGAAGTATAAACCCTAGCCAGACAGCGCAAGCTGTGCAGGCTCACCGGTTCAAACATTTTAGCATTTGGAAGATTTTTTAAATCAAGAATAATCTTTCTATCTTCATGGATTGTTGTATTTGAAAAGCAGAGTCTGATTGACCTATGCTATTCCAATCTTTTTTTTTTCTTTTTTTTTCAAACACCTGTTTTACAGAGTGCCCATTTACATGAAGTCTTTTTTGCTTCGAATATCACCTATGTTACACCATCGATTAAAAAACACATGTCGAGTTTTAAACTAAAATATCTAATTTCCCTGTTATTGCAACATATTGAAATAATGTAGTATTTAAGCCGGATCTTAAACCCTAGACGCATCCAAAACAATAAGAGAACATTAACAAATCTCGATCGTGAATCAAATAATTAGTCGACTAAAAATATTCATTTAAACTGGAAGTTAACTTCGACATTTGCCGACATGTATATGAAGCAATTTTGTTGGCGTTGCGACTTTGAAAGGCAGAGCTGCTTTCAAGCTGTAGGTTATGACGTTTAAGTCGATAACCAACCATTCCACTTCGTTCCTTGCTACTGGTCATGATTCTTACAAAATAACGCCGTTTAAAATTGAACTGGACTGTCCTTGAGTTAATAGATGGGGCCAACCAAATAAGTGGGCGTGGTCAGCGATTGCCCGTTCGAGCTACACCAGATGACGGGTGAATTACGGTAAAATATACTACATAACTTCTAATATTACTTTCAAATGGTACACCTACTCATGATAGAGTACAATTGTGCCAAGTTATAATGAAATCCATCCAAAATTGAGAGAGCTTTGTTCCGGACAAGCTCAGTTTTAATGTTAGACCTTGAAAAGTGACCTTGAACTCGGAGCTATCAATAAACCGGAAAAATAGGTCGTCGCAATATCTTAAAGAATTCTCATGTGAAGTTTCATCCAATTTTGCTCAAGGGTTGTTGAGAAATCCGGGCGGACGGACGGATGGACGAAGCGGCGGCTATATGTACGCCCTTCGGGAAGCATAAAAAAGTAGTAACAAGTATCTAAACTGTGTTTCGTTTAAATAAGAAAATACATATATGATTTACATATACACACTTTGTGTACTTTAGGGAAAAACTCATGCTCGCACGACCAAGATGTGCAAAACATATCCGACCCAACATGAGTAAAAGTTCGATCCCCAGTCGTGGCATATATCCTCTCAGACATATGTTCCTCCCCTCCATGGGTTGATAATGATAAGCAGCTGGATGCTTTGAAAGGATGTAATGATAGTAATCTTGTGGGAAATATCAGAAAATTCCACCTGGTTAGGTACTCCAGCCTCTGCGATATGACTGAGAGAGTGTTAAAAGTTGCGTTAAATCCCATTGAAACAAACAAACAAACATGAATAAAAAAGTTTGTATTTCGAGAATGGATATATAATCTAGTCTGTATAAGAAAGTCTGCACAATGCGAAAGATTAAGTCCTTTGTCTCTCAGCACAACATGCAACGACTGGCCAGAGTCGATACTTTTCGCATTCTAAACAGATCCGTTTCTCTTGATTTGTCACATATAACTATAGGTCACCAATTGAATAAATTTACATGAAAAATACTTACAATATAAATGACCGTGTAATAACCCGTTTAAGCTCTGTACATATGAAAGATCCGAACAAACCACTCGACTTAAACCAGTCACTATTCAAAATCCGTGTTCCACTGATTGAGTTCTAATAGGTAATTTCTATGCCAGATGAAATATACCCGGGTGAAATATGTACACCTGAATTTCTATTTATAGTCATGTAATCGAATCAGAAATGTATATGGTTTGAAGGGCCGTCCCATTTGTTTCGACCATAAGGCTACATTCCTGATCGTTTTAGCAGACCATAGCCCATCACAAATGGCTTGTCGGGCGGTAAATCTTATTCTACTAAGCTTGTCCATTTGCAAATGATAAAATTTTAGAGTGGTCCGAATTAAAAGAGGTTACAGACGATTATATTTCGTTGTTGAAATTTAAAAATATTTGGCTTTTGAGACACAAAACAATGTGGATAATGAAGACATCACTAGTTACAAGCAATTTCTTCATATTCCACGAAGTGTTCCCTTTTTTTCGCTTACTTGTGTGTTAAAAGGTAAACCCATTTTTTTTTTTAATTGTTTGTTTTTTGTGTTTATTATTTTGTTTGTTTGTTTGTTTTGTTTGATTTGTTTTTGTTTTGAGCTCAACTAGGCCACTAGAGCTATTGCGATGGCTTTTTCCCGTCCGGCGTGTGTGCTGTCGTCCGTCCGGCGTCCGTCCGTTAAACTTTTCTTTGTTAACACTCTAGAGTCCACAGTTTTCATCGGATTACCGTCAAACTTTCACAGAATGATTGTACCATCATAAGGATCGTTCCTTTCGAAATTGGGTATGATCTGTCAAGGAACATGGGAAAAGGTGCCTAATCAAAATTTAATTAAATATCTTCGTTAACACTCTAAAGTCCACAGTTTTCATCGGATTCTCTTCAAAATTTCACAGAATGAATGTACCATCATAAGGACCGTTCCTTTCGAAATCGGATATGATCCCTCGGAAAACATGGGAAAATTATGAATATTTAATAAAAAATTCCATTTAAAATCCTTGTTAACACTCTACAACCCACAGTTTTCATCTGATTCTCTTCAAACTTTTACAGAATGATTGTTCTATCACAAGGATTGTTCCTTTCGAAATTTGGTATGATTCGTCAAGAAACACAGGAAAAGGGGACTTTGAAAATTCAATAAAAAGTCCTCATTAAAAATCTAGAGTCATCAGTTTTCATCGAATTCTCTTCAAACTTTTACAGAATGATTGCACCATCATAAGGATCGTTCCTTTAAAATTTGGTATGATCCGTCAAGAAACATTGGAAAAGGGGCCTAGTTAAAATTTATTTTAAAAAATCTTGGTTAACACTGTAGAGTCTACAGTTTTCATCGGATTCTCCTCAAACTTTCAAAGAATTATTTGACCATCATAAGGATTGTTCCTTTCAAATTGGGTATGATCAGTCAAGGACCACGGGAAAAGGGCGCCTTATGAGAATTTGATTAAAACAATCCTCGTAAACACAATAGAGTCCACAGTTTTTTTTAACAAATTCTCTTCAAACATTCACAGAATGATTATTACATTAAATGGATTGTTCCTTTCGGAAATGGGTTTGATCTACCAAGAAACATGGGAAAAGGGGCCCTATGAAAATTTAATAAAAAATCTTAGTTAACACATCCTGGCCCTAGATTTCACCTAATCGACTTCAAGCTTTCACATAATGATTGTACCATTATAAGGATTGTTCGATCAAATTTGGTATGATCCACCGAGAAACATAGGAAAAGGGGCCTTAGGATAATTCAATTTAAAAATCTTAACTAATGCTTTTAAGCCCACAGATTTCATGGGGTTGTCTTTACACTCAAACAGAATAAATATACTTTGGTAAGTATAGTTCCCTTTGGAATTGGTTCGGATCCATCAAGTAACAAGGAAAAAGGGGCTATATGAAAATTCAATTAAAAAATCCCTGTTAACGCAATGAACCCACAGCTTTGATAAGATTTTGTTGAAAATTTCACAGAATGATTGTAAGGTCATAGCGATCATTCTTCCATAACAGGGTTTGAACTGTCAAGAAACACGGGAAAAGGGCCTTATAAAAATTTCATTTAGAAATCCTTGTTACCAAGTCCAGAGCTTTTATAGGATTTTCTTCAAACATTCACAGAATAATTGTACAATACAAATGATTGTTGATGTTGACATTAGACCTAATCTATCAAGTATCACAGAAAAAGGAGCATTATGAAATTTAATTTTAAAATCCTTGTACCACAATAAAGTCAACAGTTTTCGTCAGATTCTGATTGAACTTTCACAGAATGATTGTTCCATCATGAGCATTCTTTCTTTTCAAATTAGGCCTGATCTGTCTATTATCATGACAAAAGGGACCTTTGGAGAATATTTCTATATTCCTTGTAACCAAGTCTAAAGCCTTCATTGGATTTTCTTCAAACCTTCACAGAATCATTGTACAATAATTACGATTGTTGATGCTGACATGAGACCTGATCCTTCAAGTATCACAGGAATAGGAGTCTTATGAAAATTTTATTTTAAAATCTATACACCAAGATAAAGTCCGCAGTTTTCATCGGGTTCTGTTAAAACTTTCACAGAATGTTTGTACCATCATTAGGATTGTTTCTTTCAAAATTAGGTTTGATTTGTCCAGTATCATAGGAAAAGGGGCTATATGAAAAATTATTACCAAATCCTCATTTACATAAGAATGTCCTCAGTCTTTATAAGAATCTCTTCAAACTTTAATAGAATGGTGGTACTATCATTCGGATTCTTCCTTTGTAAATTGGGTCTGATCGGTTGAGTGACACAAGAAAAGGGACCTTATGAAAATTTTATTACAAAACATCATTATCACAATAAAGTCCACTGTTTTTATTGATTTTCTTTAACTTTCAAACAATGCTTGTACTTTCATTAGAATTGTTCCTTTTGAAATTTGGTTTGTTCTGTAAATGCCATACCAACAGTAAAATATCACGGGAAAAGGGACCTTGTGAGAATTGATTTTAATATCTTTGTTAACACAATAAAGTCAACAGTTTTATCGGATTCTCTTCTAAGATGCATGGAATAGTTGCGGCATTCGAAACACATGAAAAGGGGCCTTACAGATCATCATTCAAAACATTCTTGTGTATGTGATGAAGATCAAAATCATTATCAAATTGTCTTTTAAATTTCACTGGACAGTTGTAGGGTTGTAAGGAAAGTTCCTTTTGGAGTGAAATTGATCCATTAGAAAACACAGGAAAAAGGGCCTTATGGATTTTCATTCGAAACAATCCTGTTTATGTTATAAAGTCCACAATTATTGTCAGATTCTGATGAAAATTTCACAGGATGATTGTAGGGTGAAAAGGTAACTTTATTTTGGAAATGGAATGGATCCGTCATGAAACACTGGAAAAGGGGCCTTGAGGATTGTTGCTCAAAATAATAAAGGGGATAAGGTCCTGTTTTTTTTTTTTTTTTTTTTTTTTTTTTTTTTTTTTTTTTTTGTTGTTGTTGTTGTTGTTATTGTTGTTTTTTAATACATTCTTCTTTGAGTAATTAACTTCCTTAAATATCAGATTTCTTTAACGGAAAGTTTGATAACCAGTAGAGTGTCTCAGGCCCTCGTGGGCCTCTTGTTTAATTTTAGACTGGTCTTTATTGAAAGACGACTTTGAAAATTCATGCCATTCGAAATGAAACCATCATATGTGGTAACTTCTTCTGTGGCTAAATCAACTCGGACGTTCTTCTGAGTGAGATGCTAGAAAAAGAGCACGTGGTGTTTTCTGTTCAAATATTAGTTTTTGTTGTTGTTGTTTTTTGTTGTTTTTTTTTATATATTTAAAGCTTATTAAATAACTTGGAATCTCTCATTTTTGTTTACAAATACATTACTTTGTTTCATAGGTTCGCTCGACTGATCTTTGGGTTAGTTATTCTTATTTATTTTAACTCGACAGCGACAACGTAGCTTGAAGTTTGAAGAAAAACTTTCGAACAGCCAAAATCCGGGTGTTTTTACGTCACTGAGAGGCACTGAGAGGCAGTGGTTTAAAACCCATTGCCACCCAATTTTAAACCTCGGAAGGCAGAGTCTGAGTTTTAAGTGTCTTGTCAAAGAACACACACGGTGACAGTGGGGCTCTTACCCGTGACCTTCAAACCACAAGTCAATCACGTTTTAAACTTGGCCATCCAGGCTGCCATTTCTTTTCAAATTTTGGATTGGGTTTCCGTAAATTATACAGTGGTTTTTGGATTTCTTGAACTCAATAAAAACAAACAAACAAACTAAAGTAAGATCATGAAGAATTTGACCAATAAAAGATAGATCAAGGAGGACTATCGCATGACAAAATCTTTCAAAAGAGCCGTCCAGGATATCAATCATTGTTCAGCTTCTTCGCTGTGGTATGTCTTGTGATAAATCAAGTTCCTAAAAATTGAAAGTATTGTTTAACCCTTTCCTGTTCAATCCCTGGTTCTGAATTTGGCAAAATTACCAAAACTTGACGAGTGAATGGAAAGAAAGAAAGGAGATTTATAATATATTGGAAATTATTAAACATATATAATCATGACATATTGTTAAGAAAAAAATAAGGTGTTTGTTTCATACCAAAATAATATAACTTATTCTAGAGTAACAATGTTAAAACGGTCCGGTTAGACGAAGTTGCTGTATAAAGCTGTCGGTTTTATGCACGATTGGAATGTTTTGTTTAACAAATTAATTGGTCACCCATAGGATCATATTCGCACTGTCTGAAAACAGTTTGGTCGTGGTCGGACTTTGTGTCTGAATATTTTTACCTCCAAATTCTACTAAAGGATGCAACGTCTTCATACCGCTTTTGAGAGATGTTAACCTGGTAAACGACCGCCCGCCCTCTCTCGCTCTCTTTATCTTGAGATTATTAAGCGCATATTTACATAACGAAATTGGTCTGTGTGGTAGAATACTCACATCGCACGCAAGAGCCTCCTAGTTCGAACCTGGCTACACGCTCCATTCCCTTTTGTCATGATGTGGTTTCCGTCGTCCGTCCGTCCGTCAACTTTTACTTTAAAAATCTTCTCAGAAAGTACTGAACATAATTCAACCAAACGCAACCAAAATTCACAGGAAGGATTCTTTGGTGGCCTTTATCAGATCCCTTCAAAGCATTTTGATCGGGGGAAAAATATGTAACGATATATACATGTAAATATATCGTTACAATACCTCAACGGAATGAAAATTATTGCTGGCAGGTTGTGTCCCCAAGCGCACAAATTGGCAGATCTCCGCATAATCGACAGTAGATTTGGGTAAAAAGTGGCATTTCCGATAATTCGACCATCAAACTTTTTCTGCCAGGATTATATATCTTCTGTATACATATCTCAGGCTTTCAGCGCTTTGATTATTTAAGAATTGAAGGAATCAAACGTCGATATACTTTTACCATAAAACTTAAGTAAAAATATCAAAAACATGAAATAAGAATTTGAACCAAAGCCAGGTACATACTTTATATTTCGAATCAGCCGTTTTCTACAGAAATATAACCTCGGTTGGTGACCATGGCCCTGTTTATCTAAACTGTAATTACAAAGTTTTGGCCCCAACTGTCGTCTACAAATGAATTATGTGTTGAAAATGACAGAATAAAACGATAAAAGCAAATAACTGTGATGATAAAAAAAGGAGAATAAGAATATAGAATGACAAAGATATAAAACGACCTATTATAGTTTTTAGAGAGTCAAAATCGTAAAGGGAAAAGATAACATTTTAATAAACAAACCTAAAGTTGCAAGTTTTGATTATGTATTCATATGTGGACCCGGGTCTATAAGTAATGCACCAGCACTTTATAGACGTATAAAAACATTGCGCTACACACCGAATCACTTCGACATCAATTGAAAATATCAAAGTACTGAAAGTACTTTAAGGTAGAAAAGCATGGTGTTGATCAGTAACCTTCTCTGTCACACGTAATCATGATAGCGAAACGAAGTTAAAGAAACCAAGGAGTTAACCATTTCCAATCACTCTTTTTTACGCCCACAAAGGAAATAATTGTGGAAAACTATAAGAAAAATCAAGAAATTGCTTGTTACGAGCATTTTTTTCATTTTCCACATTGTTTTTTACCTAGAGAGATAAATATTTTAGAATTTTCAACAATTTGAAATTGTCGTCGGCAACTCATTTGAAGACTCTGATTAGAGTCATTTTGAACACGATGTGCGAAATTGAGCTAAAATTACCTAGGAGATAAACTTGCATGCAGAGTCTGCAATACACCTTTTTCGTACTCGATTGAGAATTTACTCAAACTTCAAACTTTGATAAATATTGTGCTTCAATGGAAACTTTAGATTTTGAGTTATTCATTATAAATTATCAATAAATTGTTTCATTTTCACGCAATTGCCGTAGAATTTAATGTAATATACATCTTTAATTTCAAATTAAATTTTGAGTAAATGCTCAAATGAGAACGAAAAAAAGATTTATAATCTCGGGCCCAGATGTGAAGATGCAATAATTCGCGGCCAGTCTGGAAAAGCGCGGGAAGACTTCATAGAAACTGTTTCTTGAATACCTAGGGTCAGTGTCTGATTAAAAAAGACTCGCGTCTTTGGTTCCACTTCTCTTCTGAAACACCACCTCTTCCTTCCAAACACGGAAGTGTTGAACTCCTACATTAGTCGATGTTTCTGTGACGCTTTCTTGTTGGGTTGGCGACTTAGAAGTCGTAATTTCAGCATATTGAAGGTATAGGGACGACGTCTTTGTTGCCAACCAACGATTTATTTATTTATTTATTCTTTTTTGTTTGTTTGTTTGTTTGTCATGACACTGTCCATATATATTGCAAAAATTACTCTGTTCAGAATTTAACCCATTCCCACTCAATCCCTCCTTTTTACGCCTCTCAACAAAAAGGCTTTGGAAAACATTGTGGAAAATGAAGAAACTGCTTGGATCAAGCAATTTCTTCATTATCCACAATGTTTTCTATCCAAAAAGACGAAAAAATTAAAAATTCAATCAACTTGAAATTGTCGTCTGCATCTCCTTTCAATTTGGACTGGTCTAAAATTCCACTGTGTTGGAATGGGTTAAGACGAATTTTTTGTCGGAGGTCAGTGGGCGTGTCTAGTGATCAGTCAAATAAAACCACGGCTAACCCCTGTCATGCTGAACCCGGAATATTCCGGTTTTGGCAGGAGATGTAGACTATGATCTGGCTGCACTTATGTGCAGGCTGATCTTAGTCTTCACCTCCTGCTCATACTTTTCCTTCCTGAGTTGTTTATGAGGTTGATTTCCAAAAGAAATATTGATCTTTGAACAACAAATTCTATCAGTGCTTTCAGTCCTTTGATTTGACAGCAATTCAGTAAGGTAATTATACAGCATGACAAGGGTTAATTTACTCGACATTTAAAGACCATTTACCAAAAATACCTAGGTGATCGTTTGTTCGCAATCAAAAAATGGACCAAGCATGTTTTCTCGCAATTGAAAGTATAACCTATTCCCACAAATTCAGCTTTTTGACGCCCATTAAGAAAATATATCTTTAAAATCATTGTGGAGAGTGAAGAAAGACAACACTTTCTCCATTTCAAACAATTCTTTCAACCCAAGGAGATATTTTCAAAAAAATCATCAAATTTTAATTGTCGTCCGTCAATTCTTTCGAATCGGGCCTGTCTAAATTTTTGTCGCCAAGTGTTCAAGAAATGAATCCTAAGACTCCGGCGATCTCAAGGGAAACTACCCCTAAAATATCATGTTAATAGTAAGTACGGGTAAGATCCCTTTAAAATATAATTTACCCGATCGCTTACTGTGATAAAGATACTAAGGACAATAATGTGAAAGTATCACGACGCTAGTTAGAAAACGACTTTATCAAAATGTTTATGTAGTGAAACTCGTATTCGAACCATTTTGATTTGTTTGTTTGTTTGAGTTTTTTTTTTTTTTTTTTTGTTTTAATTGGGTTAAACGCGAGTTTTTCAGTCATATCACGGCGGCTCGAGCACCTAGATTCCAGCTTTTTCTCACGCCCGTACAACCACATGCTTTTCAAGCCTTTAGGTGCTCATCCCACTTAGGTTTAAGGTTATCCATCCTTTGATGGGAGACACATGTCGGAAAGGAAATTTGTCACGATCGTGGAACGAAACCTGGACCCCATAAAAATGAGTCCAACACGCTACCGACTGCGCTATGACCGAGACTCCAACCGTTGTACACAATGTACAAATTTAGTACGGTTGAACGAGCATATGATACTTTGGGATACTCGGCCGAAAAGCAAAAGAAGTATCCACCTAAACGCCGTAACTATAGCTTGAATAAGCTGTGGTTACGACATTTAAGTCCCAACCCAACAAAAAAGGTGAACCAAAATAGCGGTCAACGTCTGAGTAGAAAGCTCACGCCGGGGAGAATAAATGATTTGATTGGTCGGTTGCTTGGTCGGTTCCTTGAATGACAGACTCGATTTGTCAATTCATTAGGGAGTTGACTCCAGGGTGATCGGAGTGATATGAACTGGCTTATGAGTTGGTGTCTCATCAAACAGGTTTGAATAAAGCAGGGCATTGGGGTCTACGTACTACCTGTTACCTTGTCTGTCGATGGAGCAAAAAAAAAAAAAAAATAGTGCTTAACCCATTCCAACACAGTGGATTTATAGGCTGGTCCGAATTGAAAGGAGCTGCAGACGACAATTTCAAGTTGATGGAATTTTAATTTTTTTTTAATTTTTCGTCTTTTTGGATAGAAAACATTGTGGATAATGAAGAAATTGCTTGATCCAAGCAATTTCTTCATTTTCCACAATGTTTTCCAAAGCTTTTTCATTGAGGGGCGTAAAGAGGAGGGATTGTGTGGGAATGGGTTAAGTGTTCTTGTGCTCAAACATTGTCCCAGATATGTGAATTGGTGGATCGCACGCATTGCCCTCTTACCTCCAACAGGAAGTTCGATTGTGATATAAATTCATTAGCAGACTACATAATTTTAGACTTAAATAAAATTTCTTTATTTAACGTAATATTTTCCCAATTACTTTCTTGAGAGGCGTCAAGAATCGTCTTTGTGTGGGAATGGGTTAAACGGCATTGTATTACAAGGTTTAATGTATATATATGAAAGTAAAAGTCCATGAAACTACTTCCTGTCTTCAGTCCTGAACGTACATAAACAGTTTGTCAAAATGTCGAAGTATAAACAAACTTTTCGTTGTAACTTTAGTGACTTGTTGTCAGGTTTAAGTCAGTCGAACTATTTTATGTCTTTAGTCTGAACGTATATTAAACTGGTTACCGACCCTGATACCACTACGTGTATAGGTAATACACGGTATTTAAAACGGTGGCCAGTTCAAACGTATATACGCGTAGTAATTTTTTTAGTTCAAGCAAAGGAGACTAGCTCATATGTTCATTCCGGGGAAACATACCACATTCCGCAGGATTTCCCGTAGATGTCGTTCAACTCATTTCTTCGTTAAAGTACAGTAAATATGAGTTTATTTACAAATTACAACCTTGTCTAAGATAGGGATTGATAAGTCGAAGGAATTTCGATACCGTATTCAATTGTTATCGTAAACACATCAACGTTTCTGTTTGTATATTGACATATCAGCTTTGGTAATCAAGATTTTCAAATATAGACTCACAAATAAAGGGTGACACGAGGAAAAAAGATAAGCTTTTTCTGTTTATCCTACAACGTCATCTGGCTTCATAATAAGGTAGCTTCTATTAACCCATTCCCAGGCGGCAAAATTTTAGTCTGGTCCAAATAGAAAGAAGTTGCAGACAAATTAAAGTTTATGGAATTTCATATTTTTTCCGTTTTCTTTGTAGAAAACATTGTGTAAAATGAAGAAATTGCTTGTAACAAGCAATTTCTTCATTTTACACATTGTTTTACCAAATGATTTTCTTTGGGGGCGTCCAAAAGCGTCACTGAGTGGGCCGCTTTCAATGAAAAGTTCGACTAAAAATGTGTTTTATGTATGTGTCGTCTGTACACTAAACGGGGACCACCAGAAGACGGTAAGGTTGTTACGAATGACAGTGGATGGGGGAATACAGGGCGGAACCAATTACTGCTCAGCTTTTTTTTTTTTTTTTTTTCTAAATATGATCGAAGTATACTGTAAATAACACTACGAATTTGACTCTCATCCGTCTTAAGTTCATTCAAAATCATTCGTTTAATCATTTCTATTCAAATGATTCAAGTCAAACATTTAACCCTTTCCCCTTTCCTGAAATTTTAGACCGGTCCAAATTGAGAAAGAATGCAGACGATAATGTTAATTTAAATAAATTTGAAATGAAATCACACGATGTGGTAGAAACTATTGTGGGAAAAGAAGAAATTGCTTGTAAAAGCAGTTTCTTCTTTTTCCATAATGTTTCCTCGAGTATGAAATCAATGCGACGTAAAATACCGGGTTTATACAGGAAAGGTTTAAGTCGCTAAAAAAATTAAAATCTTTCCACGATCTCATTGGCTGACATGGGTTTAAATTTTTTTGATTGGCTCATGTAAACAAATCTATTAATACAGACTGGTATGCAAATTTAATTAAAGGGAGGTCATTTCATACCGTTCATTTCATTCAATGCGCACATTTTTTTTTTCAAACCTAGGTCATTCCGCTTCTTTCTAAACTCATTCACTTTGTTAACATTTCGATGTTTTTAACTTCAGACCGTCACACAGGACTTATTCAAGCTGTTGTTACGATGTTTATGTAGCCAATATACCATTTTACATTTTTAACAAATTATTGGCATTTTTTTTAAACAAAACAGAGTCATTTGATATCGATTCGTACTTCCTGGCAGAGATAGGTGTATGCCAGCGGTCTGTCTGTTGGTCGACCAGAATTATTTTCGTCGATGCAAAGCGCGTCCATGACCTACTGCGTTTCGACCCTTCTTGGATGCTTTGCGACCATTTTTCATAATATATCTATAACATAGCAACAATTTCTTCTATGACCGACAGGTTTAACTCTTTCCCGTTTTTAGAAATTTTAGACTAGTCCAAATGAAAGAGCTTTCAGAAGACAATGAAAACTGGATGCCATTTGAAATGAAACCATCCTATGTGGTAGAAAACATTGTGGAAAAAGGAGAAATTGCTTGTAACAAGCAATTTCTTCTTTTTCCACAATGTTTTCTCCAGTATAAAGTCACAGGAACGTAAAATCCCGTATTCGAACGGGAAAGGGTTAATAGAACAGCGGTCGTTAATATTTCATGATGAAAGCGATTTGTGTCAGGTCCAGTGATGCCTGACATAATGCAGACTCAAATTACATGGCACAATCTATGTAGATTAATTTATTGCTTGTAAGCTAATAGGTCATTCGCTGTACAGTGAACTTATGAATACATTCTGGTTCTCACATAGGAAAGCTATTGGTGGGATGACAAAGAGCTTTAGAACCTTTTTGTTGCTCTACAGGCTGGAGAACAGAGAGCTATTGCGATGGTTTGGTTCGTATGACCGTCCTTAACTCATTCCCAAAAGACACAATTTTAAAATGGTCCAAGTTGAAAGAAGCTGCAGACGATGATTTCAAGTTGATGGATTTTTTCAAATCTCTGTCTTTCGGGGTAGAAAAAAGTGTGGATAATGAAGAAATCCACAATGTTTTCCAAAGCTTTTATATTGAGGGGAGTTTAAAATCGTCATTGTGTGGAAATGGGTTAAGCAATTTGCTGTTATGTTATAAGTCCCAAATACTTTTAGGTTCTCTAAAATCTTTCAAAGGTGGCCTGTGCGGTGTCGAGGTTCTTTCCCCTCTAAATAGGGAGGAATAAGAGTTAATGCATTCTTCTATACAAAATCAAACTTACAGATATTGTTAATTTTTCTTGAAACGTTCACTGTTAGTGTTATTTGTAAGAAATCAAGGGAGAAGAGGCCCTAGTCCAAATATATAAAAAGGTAACCTTGAAATCTTCACAAGATGTTTTTTTTTTTTTTATTCTTTCTTTCCTCCTTTTTTTTTGGGGGGGGGGGGTGTCATAGGAATAGTTGCTATCGAAATTTGGAGATGGTTCATTTGGAAAACAAAGGGGGGTGGGGCTTTAGTGAATTTTAATGTATGAACTTTTATATACAATGTTAAGCCGAGAGCTGTAATTGGATTCTCTTGATACCTTGACAAGTTGTTTGTAAGGTCATTAAAATTATTCGTTTTGACACTGAAAGGATCTATTGGAAAGCTGGATAAGGGGGCCTGTGGACTTCTTTTCATAGTTTTTGCTTATAATAAAACCCCTATTCCAATAATGAATTCTGTTAAATTTTTAAGAGGATTTTTATGAAATCAAAAGATTAACACATCTGGAAATGGATGTGACGAGGGAAAATGATTTTTTTCAAAATGTTTTCATTATACACTTAAAACATTTTGTTGGATTCTGGTGAAGCTGTCAAAAATAGAACGATCATTTGAAAATAAGTAGGAAAAAGCAACGTAAAATTTTTGGAAATATATAGTCGTTGGAATTTCCTGCAGAGGGACCGGTTTCAATCTGAGCCATTGCGTGACATTTCTAACTAAAACGCAGTCGGTAGCGCGTCAGACTCCTAATCTTCAATAATGGAATGTCATGGGTTCGATCCCCGGCGGGGCCACATATTCTTTCCGACATTTGTCTCTCACCAATGGTGATCGTACACCTAAGTGGGATAGCAGCTGGAGGCTAGGAAAGGATGTAGTGGTAGTACTAGTGTGAGAAATACCAGGAATCCATTGTTAGGTGCTCCTGCCGCAGCGATATAACTGAAATACTGTTAAAAGTGGCGTTAAACCCATTCAATCAACCAATTCTCACTATTTCACATGTATGTGAAGTATTTACACAGCATCTCGAACGGTCACTAAGGGCATTGAGAATATTCACTGATCATGTGAAGAAGCTTTGATTCAGTATTTGTTTGCACAGCGCAAGGTGAAGACTCTGATCAGACTGTGCAAATGCACAGTCTGATCAGAGTCTTTACTTGGTGCATATGTTTAATTCTTGGAAATATAAAGCAGATTCTCATCTGTTGATCATAGATATACACATATAACATTGGCTATCAAAATCGTACAGGAAAAACATGATCCATAATTTAGATATTAGGTGATGAATAACATGTCAGTTCTATGTTTGAACAAATGAAATCTTCCGGCAAATTGGCAGTTAATCGACTCATCAATCTGTCTCCAAATCAAATTCACGATGATCACTCCGTCCCAGTTTCTCCTTTCTATGTCCATCATGTCGTTTTCTCTTTTAGAATATCGTTTTCAAGATAACATCATTCGAGGGTCGATTGAAAAGTCAGTGGCCAAAAGGTAGAAATAGACCTATTATGAACATACCGGATGGATCGGGTTTGCAAATGAAAAAAATGATAGTTCAATCAAATTATACATTTAGATTGTAAGCGAACTTTGACATTGGTCAACATTTATATGAAGCAATTTTGTTGGTATCGCGATATTCACGCCATAACTACAGTTTATTCATTTTACTGAAAATAAATTTTACAAAATGTCGCCGTTTGATATTTTAGTCGAAAAACTTGCCTGAGGTCGGTGGGCGGGGGCAGCGATCCATCAAATGAGGTCTATCTTGATAAAGACAGACTGCAGTAACAGCAGAAATTTTGTCTCTGTTTCTTTGATAGAATTTGATTCTACAACCTACCCTCTATGAGTGATTCCAACTGAATGGACAATGCTGGTCATCGTTCGGCTACTCAAAAATTAGGCCACAAAGGCTTATCACCTAAGGGAATTCACGAAGAATATGCATCAACATAAGGGGAGCGTGTCCCATGTTATAGCACGCCGAAGAAATTGGCCGCTGAATTTAAACGCGGTAGAAAGAGTATTGAAGATGATCCCCCCCTGGTCCTTTCAGGCCAACTGCCACCACAAAGAAAACCGCCATCCATGATATGAGTATGGAAGATCAGCGATAAATATAGCGATACATCTCACAGAAACGAGTACATTATTTTATTCTTAATCATTTGAAAATGACACGGGTTCCTGCCGGACGTGTCCCAAAGCTTATTAGTATTGACTAGAAACGCACTCGGTGCAACGTACCCAAGAAAATCTTACTATCTTTTAGTGGGAACCGGAGAAAAATTCTAAACAGTTCGTAACTGCTTGCTGAAACACGAGTTCACCATTTCGAACCCGAGATAAACCAATTGGCGAAACAATGTCAAATACACATACGTGCCGCGCCCGTAAAGCCCAATTCAACAACATCCCCTTGGAAAGGGATGGCCACAGTTTTCTTGGTGTACTGCTGTTAGATAACATTGAAAAAGGTCGTAATATGTCTCGGGGTATTGAGCTGATCTTATGAGACGGTTTCGTTAGCACATCAACGAGAAAGGCGTCGAAAACTGTCAAAAGGTGTGTTTTTCCATCAAGACAAGGCTCAGCACACAAGTCATCTGTTGCCATGACTGCTTTTCAGGACTGTGGTTTCAAGCTGATTGAGCATCCACCTTATAAATCTAAACTACTAGTCTCTGACTTTTTTTTATTCTCAAAGATGAAAAGAAAACTCAGCGACTGCGTTTTTCGCACTTATGATGACGTTAAAAAAGCTATTGGCGCATGTTTGGTGACCCGATATGATAACATCGACAGGGAATGTTTCCCAATTCTTCAACACACCGGACAAAGTTTGTACGCTTACAAAATGACTCCGTTGAACTATGTATGGCAAGAAAAACACAAAATACTCTTTCTAGAGAACATCACTCATACCCTGCTTTTTCATTTAAAAGATGAAGAGGATATTTTTGTTTTCATGGAGGTATGAACCGAAAATCTAATCGCACTGTATGAATTCGCGAAGCGAATTCATACATAAGTGTGATTAGGTTTTTCGGTTCATACCTCCATGAAAACAAAAAACATATTCTCTTCATTTCTTATAATGTAATAGTATCGAGAGAAAAAAAGCAAAAGCTTTACACTTTTGATACCTTTTTGTATGGGACTATTTTGTGCGGAAGCATACAATTTTGCTGCGTGCTCAAAATTTTGTTCCTGGAGTTATGTATAAATTTGTTCGACCAATCAGAACGCTCGTTTTTGATAGACCGAACTACAAATTAAATAATATCGATTGTAAGAAGGCCCTTGATTGCTTTAGTGACCAAATAAGCGACAGATTATTTCAACTACGTTTTTCTTCCTCGAGGGCAGATATGGCCTTAAACAGCTTCTCTCTTCCTAATGCAGTTGACTTTTTAATCGCCCCTCGAATATGTGGGCATAAACGACGTTTAGTATTCGATGTAAATTGGGGCTCCTGAAAACGAAAAACTACATCTCGTTTCAACCACAAAAATGCACACCAGTGAAAATCAATCTCAATTACGATGAATATGAAATGATTCATTGACTGCATCCCACACAACCCCTCCTTTTTAAGCCCCTCAAGAAAAAGTACTTCGGAAAACATTATCGAATCAAGCAATTTCTTCATTATCCACAATGTTTTTTATACAAAAAGACGACAAAACTTAAAAACACATCATCTTAAACTCGTCGTCTACAGCTTAATTCAATTTTAACCAGTCTAAAATTTTGTTGTTTCGGAATGGGTTAAACGGTTTTCTAAGTACAGAGAAAATTCGAAGTCGATAATTCCGTTGTGTTAAAGTCTTTAGGAATGAATATTTTATTATCAACCCTTTCACTTTTATTTGTCGTCTACAACCTCTTTGAATTTGGACAAGTCTAAAATTTTGAAAAATAGAAAAGGATTAATTCAAATAAAAGGATCAATCATTTAATCGACCAACAAGCGTGTTACTTTCTAGAGGATTATTCAATGTTTTTCCAGGATAATTGTGGAATGTTAAGACGAGACTAAACTGTTTCTTGTACAGGGGCAAATGTTTTCATTTACTGAAAAAATAAAATCAAAAGATGTTTCCTAATCTCTAGGTCTTGTTTTATGTTTTTTCTTGTTATTTTTAAAGATAAATGATAACAAATTCTTTTTTTTAACAAGTTTAAACCATTTTATGTGACTCAGGATAACCAATGCATTTTCATACAGTATATCTGGTCAGTCTCTACAAAGACCATCGTGTCGAAATTCGATGTCTGTTTTGTGTTTAAAATGCATTAATAAAGATGATTTCAGAAGTGTCTTGGCTCTGGTCTAAATCATCCCTTTTAACCCTTTCCCCTTCAATTTCAGTTGCACTCACTTTTAGTTGTCGTCTGCAGCTTCCTTCAAATTGGATATGTCTAAAATTTTGCAAAACGGAAAAGGGTTAATTGAGTGCTGTAAGATATAAAGGGACAACTTCGGTCTAGTGAGCCTCATCTAGTGAATGACGAATATCAGCTGTCATCAACAACAACAACAACGATTGGCCAATCAAACCATTCATTCGAGTCTGAAGTGAATGTCGACCACCAACATTAAACTCATTCCCACACAACAAATATTAGGCTGGTCTAAATTGAAGGAATCTGCAGACGAAAATTTCAAATTGATGGAACTATTAAATATTTCGACTTTTTAGGTAGAAAACATTGTATATAATGAAGAAATTGCTCCAAAGAAGTAATTTCTTCATATTCCACTGTGTTTTCGAACACTTTTTTCTTGAGGTCATAAAAAGGGGAGATTGTGTGGGAATTAATAGGCAAAGTCAATCATTTTACTGGCTTGGCGACTTAGACGCCTTACCTACAGCTTATGCAACATGTTGTTACGACGCTGAGGTTACCAACCAAAGATAGGTTCTTTTTTATTATTTTTATTTATTCCTAACATTCTAACGGCAGTCTGTCTCATTGCAGGTCTATATGCATAGCCAGCGGTCGATTATGTCTTATTATGTATATTTCAGTTAATTTTTCCGGTGCATTATTCAAATTCAAATTAATTTATTGTTTATAATCTAATCAAAGGATTGTTACTATGAACATAAATGATATACAATAACATGAAAATAATTAACAATGGTAATAATCAAGTACGTATATATCATCCAAGCAATCATGTGTAAACATATCGATGGTTCAGCCCGAAACAGTTGTAACTGTCTATATAAATATAAGCAGTTACAAATGTTTCGCGCCGAACTATCGATACATCATCACACAAGGTAAAAACAAACCATGGAAGATGAAAATTATCAAGACTCATTACAAAATCTTGGACCTGTCCAGTTATAAAGATGAACCGCAGCTGATAACAGTTTTATATGACCACATTTTTACATCTCCTGTTTCCATTCTGGGTCCACATTACGATGTGAAAAGAAGAACTGAGATTTCAATGACAAACCAGTTAAATTACCAAAATGATCAAAGCATTGAGTCATGATTTTGCTCATTAAGAGTTCCTCACTTTAATCTCAGCGGGTACCAAGACACGAATGAAATCATCAAGATGCCATACGATTCACTTGCAAAAAACGAAATGCCTGAGATTTTGTCCATAAAATTATCAGTCAATCTGCTTGTTTGTGTGTTTATATATTTCTTTTGAAAGGAGAAGAAATATAATAATTGTCATTTTATGTGTAAGATTTCCAGTAGCCTAGAAAATATTGCTTAAATTGTCCATTCAATGAAAAGTAAATCAAATAACACTTCGGGTTGTGTGATACAATGAAAATGTTAACTCTTATTGGGGAAGAAGACAAATTCTTTCCTTGAATAAAAAAGATTTTGAATTTTTTTTTTTTGAAAGATGTGATCATTATGGCTGAGTGTTTCGATTATTTAGAAAAAATCATAATCACCATATTTGAAAAAAAAAAAATCAGAGAAAAGGAATTGGGAATCCACAAGTAAATCCTCCTTTTCTAATAAAAATGTATGAGATATACTCCTACATACCGAAATGTTGGAGTTCAAAGTCTGGTCGATTAGTTCTTTGATTGAAAGTCGCGGTCGGTCAACTGAGTTATCGGTATCCATACCCTATAGACTCCGACATTAGATTTCTTTCTGAAGCAGTAAAAGACATTGGTTTACAAAAGCATATGAAAGTGAAGTAAAAGCTGAATAATATGATCGCTCCATTCTTCTGTTGATTTTACAGTCAATTGTGCCAAAAAGGTTCCTTTCGATCCAACGTTTTGTCCCGAAAACATAACGAACTTTCGGTGAAACATGCACTTTTTAAGAAAATGACGATTTCGGCATTTATGTTTGTCCTATTCTTTTTGCGCATCACAGAAAATCTTAAATGAGGAGCAAATCTCGTATGTGATTCTTCTAAAATGTATGACATATCAAAGACCCTTATTTAACCCATTCCCACACGACAAAACTTTAGACTGGTCCTAATTGAAAGAAGTTGCAGACGACAATTTCAGATTGATTGAATTTGATTTGTTTTCATCTTCTTTTTGATAGAAAACAATGTAATTAATGAAGAAATTCCTTGATACAAGCAATACCTTCATTTGCCGAAATGTTTTCAAAATATTCTTCTTGAGGGGCGTAAAAAGGATGGGCTTGTGTGGGAATGGGTTAATGCGTGATATGTGAAGTTTATATATGTTTAAAATATACGTTTTCTAAGTGTCATTTTGAAACAGCCGTTAGGACATCGAATCGGCGAGGACGTCGCTTTTATTACCCCTTTCAATGCTTTAGGCAAAGCATTAAGACTTGTACTATTTCGATTTTTTTTATTCTAAACCTAATTACGTTACGAAATAAAGTTTTCCCTCGTGACTTGAGACAAATGGGTTGTGCAAATTTCGAGCCCTTTGACAACGATGGCTCTGCGATAAAAGATATGCGATTTCCTCACAAACTAACACTATTATATCATATTTTTTTCTGATTATTTCTGACATTGATTTTTTCGTATATTGAACTACATGATATGGAAAAAATATAAAAAAAAAAAAACAATCTATGAAACAGTGTTTTTTTTTTTTTTTGTTTTTTTTTTTTTTTTTTAAGAAAATTACATAAAGTGGTCATTCATGAATATGTTTTAATTAATCTTATTTCGATCCAAAATAAAAGCTTTAAAGCCATATCATCCCCCAAACACACTGAAATTAATAAGAAAACCATACTTCAGGCTCAAAAGCATATAAAAATGAAGATTAAAATTACAAGATCTACATGATTCTACGTATCAAGACTACAATTCAGAAAAAAAGTTTCTGTATTTCAAATTGTGACCCACCACATTTTAACGTTTGTTTACATCTAATTATGACGTCAGCAATGACGTTTTAGCTTTCGCTAATCATTCAAACAAATAGCTAGGCCACGAAGATTAACGAAATCGTCCGTTTAGTCATCAGCACCTTTGCACATAACAGTCAGTGCCGAAGATAAGCGAAGATTTTCGGTGAAGAATCGAGTGCATTCCTTTTGGTTTTAAAAAGTTAACAAACACAAATTAAAATCGACAATAAAAACACAAAATACTCTTTCAAGTGAACATGACTCATACCCTGCTTTACAGATATTTGGACGGCCCGTGTTTGCTTAAGTGACAGAAATTTCAACTATTTTTATTCTTCGGAGGGCAGATTTAGTAATGAAATGCATATTTAAATATCGTAGTAAGACACAGTGCATCTCTGTTTGTAAATGCAATTGAATCTAGATGAAAATGGTAGGTAGTTTATATATAACCCTTTCCAACTTTTTGAAATTCTAGACTGTCAAAGTTGAAAACGGTTGAAGACGACAATGAAAATTGGATGCAATTTGAAAAGAAACCATTCTAGGTGGTAGAAAACATTATGGAAAAATCGCTTAAGCATAAAATCACAGCAACGTAAAATCCCGGGGTTGTAAAGGGTTAGATTGTGTCAACATCTCAAATTTCGGATTATGTGATGACCCCTTTGATAGTAGGTGAACTTTTATACAAATCCAATTGGATGACCCCATTTTTCCTTTGTATATCTGAATTAAACACACGTTAATCTACAAAATAAATAAAATTGATATATTTTTATGGCAGAAATCTAAAAGTAGAAATCGGTTAAAGAACTGCACTTTGAATACCTGATTCTAAATTACACAAAACTGATCAGAAACAAAGATTCAAGGTTACATGGATTAGACGAATACGAATGCGTGTTATCCCTACATTAAATCTATCAATGATAACATTGAAAGCCAAAGTGACCCTCAGGATAATTTGTTTCCGTCGATTTATCTGCCAAAATGATTTCTAAATGTGTTTTATAAGTGATTATGGATCCCAAGTGTGACTCTATAAACGCCTCGAAGACAGACAGTGTCATTAAACTTAAGTGTTTTGATATCTAGCCAGCATTTTCGTCCTTGGATCAGCAAATCCTTAAAGCCTCATTTATCCTCTGAAATTCTCTTTAAAAAAATGGGAAAAGGGGAAGAAAAAAATGTTCCCAAAAACGATCACAATTAAGAAAAGCGATTTCACTGATTCACTTCTAAAAAAGATCACAATTAACGAGTAATTGATACACGTTAAATCTGTGTGATATCATCATCATTTTCATTATTATTATTTTGTCAATAGCGTTCCATGTTTAAGTCATGATAAAAGGTATGAAATATAGCTAGCTCCAATCCAAAGTTCGTGTCTTGAATTAATTGTAAATAATGATTGATAAGATTGCTTCGAAACAAAACCATAATTGTATTTTGAAAAACTTTAGTCAGAAGGTTTTGGTGTCCCTTGGAAGACATACGGATTTTCACTTTTCCGTCTATTAACTAGCAGAATTCATAATGTTTAGTTCTCTCCTCTTTCTAATTTTTATTGTTATAACATATTTTTTTACTTTCGATGACTTGTGCCCCTACAAAGCAATCTTTATGGAGAAGATGTTATAAGCTTTCTATCCTTACTGGTCCATTTTGCTGTAAATTAAGTTACTTTGAATGAACTATGTATATCTCAGTGGCAAATAAAATGTTTAAACTCCTCGCTCTATTTACATAAGGCATCATTGATTCAAAATATTCGCCTGCTAAACGACCGATGTTTACTCCAAGTTAAGGGAATGGCTAAGTGATATTCTGAATCATAAAAATGGGAAAATGGTTGGTTGACGACCTAAACGTCGTAACTATAGCTTATTTAAGCTATAGTTACAACGTTTAAGACCCCAAACTAACCAATCTTCTAGATAAATGTCGTCTAATGTCGGAGTTCAACGTTCACTTTCAGTTTATATGAATCGTTTGATTGTGCGATTGATTCTTTGATCGACGGCCACGATTAGTCAATTACAGTAAGGTAGATTATCCAATCAAAGCGTTATTCGTATGTCTTATATTCCGAATTCAAGACCGCCGTTTTCTCTTACTCTACCTAGGAATTTTCTTAACTTGTAATTTTCAACTCCTTTGACATGCTCTGAAAATGATATTCTCGATTCAACATTCCATTGAATTTCCAGTATTACACGCGTCTAAATGAGTTCGGGAAATCATAGGTGAATGGGTTTATCAGCGATTGTAGAAATCGTCATAATTAAAAGCCGCGACAATAATATGTCACTTGGCAGACTTAAAAATGTATATGTTTTGCCCATTCTTGAGAATGGCCATTCTTAAGATTGGCACACGGTAAAAGCAATGAATTTGCCATTCGTAAGAATTATCAAAATGTGTCGACATTACTATGAAAATAGGCTAATTTGTTAGTAATTTTGCAAGCAAACGTAAACAATTATTTATCAGAATACTCATGGTACGACAAGGTAAAAACTCCGATACGGCCTTACTACAGTCATTCAACATAGCTTCCGGTGAATGAACAATTTTTTTCAAAAGTTTGGGCGATATAATGATATTATAATTATATATGTTGTATTTGGATACACGCTTGTTTGAACAGTATCATGTAAGTAACGATGCATTGGCTCAATTATAAATCTACACATGGTTTGTAAAAAAAACTTTTGTTGAGTTACAATCATTGTACAAATAGGAACATAACAATAACCGACTAAGTGTATCATTGAAAGCAGCTTGATATGATAGTTAAATTTTTGCCATTTCAATTGATGTAACTTTTTTGTTGTAAACATATGTCAAATTTTGTAGAATATTACTGGTAGAGAACAGGTGTTTTGAGGTCAGTGGTTGTTTATTTGTAAATTGCTTTATACTAGTTTGTTCAATTTTTCAATTACATAATAGCCAAGTTCACTCATTTATGTGCTTTTTGGGGGACTTCAGTAAATTAAGTTTTTAGCTTTGACATATCTTGCCCACTGACATACCTATGTGACCTAAGCAGCGAAGCCACCAATATTTGAAGCTGCAATCCAAACTTCTCTAAGATCAAGAGTTTGTCATCCTAACCACTGAGCCATGCAGGACCCATGAGTTGTTTGTATTGGGGAATGCAAGGGCTTGTCCAAATGCTGAGGCTGGCCACGAAAGAAACCTTTGGGCTCTTTTCTGCATTTCATAGCATTAAGATATGAACGTTTCTACCACATAAAATTGATGCATTTGCATTTGGCCTGTCCTCAAAGCTTAATTAATATTTATATTTCAAATATTCAATTATATTATTATCTTTCTCTCTTACTTATTTGTTTACAGTTTCATACCATTTTCAACTACATCTCAATTATATCTAGGCAACTGATGCACCTATTCATGGCTTCCTGTCATTTTCTGTACCGGAACAACAACGCCATCTCATATCACTGAAGAGTACTAACCATTCGCCCGTTGGTGAGAGACAAATTAGTCATACTTCAGTGTTTATATAATCAAAAAGAAATTAAAACGATTTCGGGGGATTTTAAGCGTCACGGAAAGTGTGGTTATGTAGTTTATCAATTGATGAAGTCACTTCAAGACATACAATATTATTTCATTTGACATCTTCTTGTCTGTATGGGGCGAATTGACCAATCGCTGGCCCCTCTCGGTTTCTCCGTTTGCCACACATAATGACTCCGACAGAAAGTTCCAAATCGATTTTAAATGGCTATTTTTTTCCAAATTTATAGCAAGTAACAAAATGTAGAATGGTTGGCTGGCGTACCATATGTCATGACTACAGCTATAGTTACAAAGTTTAACTCACATAAACAACAAAAAAGCTTAATAAAAATGGTGGCTAATGACAGCGCTCAAAATCACTTCTGGTCTGAATGAATGATTTCATTGGTCGACTAACTGTTTGGTTGATAGCCGCGAATGATCATTGATCACCATTTTTACGGATAACACTAAAGTACTATTCAAAATCTTTGTTGTAAGAATGTTTCGAAAATACCATTTCTGATATATAGTAAGTCTCTCCTTTTTCTCACCCTGTAGAAAAAAACTTCTGAAAAAAAAACATTGTGGAAAATGAACAAAGTGCTTGTTTAAAGCGATTTCTTCATTAGCAACATTATTTTCTATCCAAAAAGACGAAAAAAAATATATATAATAAAATTCCATCAACTTGAAATTGTCGTCTGCAAATTCTTTCACTGTGGACCAATCTAGAAGTGTTTGTGTTGGAATGGTTCATACCATAATGGTAAATTTGTCAAATATGTTCAACAGACACTTGACTTTGTCTTAAATGCGATGACGTGTGAAAGAAAACAGACCTTCTTCTAATAATTTTTCCTTCAATTTGTCTGGCCAGTACTTCAGTATTCAATAAAGGACTAGGATACGTCGATCTGTAATTAAGTGCTAAAACTCTTGAGAAATAATCATATATTCTTCAAACTTAACGGTATAC
Organism: Fragum fragum; assembly: GCA_946902895.1. NCBI lineage: Eukaryota > Metazoa > Mollusca > Bivalvia > Cardiida > Cardiidae > Fragum > Fragum fragum. Next base: position 39,433,046 of record OX336378.1, on the reverse strand, counting down.
ACGAGTTCGAGCTCCATCTCGGCCAACAATCTTTATGACATGTGATACAAGATCGAGACTTGTCACTTTTACTCGTAGAGGATTTTCTACCTGTATGATAAACATCAAACGTACCTTTATATTAGTGATATTCGTTGTAACGTCGGATCATCGAGCATTTCGCGATAAATGTGAGCGCGTGGCTAAACAGTACGACAATGATAATTTGTGAAAACTACAGTATGACGACGAGAGCTCGAAAAAACGTATGTGAGAATGGATCAGTTTAACAACCAGAACCCTAGGGTAGAAGACTGCGGTTATTAAGTACGAGATATCGACGCAATCATTTGTTTTCGACGTGGTAGTATTCAGATCTCATTGCAATAATCTTGTTTTGTCAACGTCGTATACCCTCATGTTCTCGTTGTCGCACTCTCACGTTCTCAAAGTCGAACTTCCCTTATCGTATTCTATTATCGTACGTTTTCGTCGTCGTAAAGTCTCTATATCACTGCCCGATTCCTATTTGTCCTATTCTCGCGATGTCACCGTTCGTTTCTGCTAACGTCTGTAAATCACCAGTAATTTGTGTTAAATTTCTCATTTTTAGCTCGCCTGGGCACGGAGTGCTCAAGTGAGCTATTGTTATTACCTTTATGTCCGGCGTCCGTCAGTGGTGCGTCGTCCGTCAACATCTCCTCCTAAACCCCTTGGCCAACTTGAACGAAATTCGACAGAAATGTTCCTAAGGTTGTCCCGTTTATATATAACAAAAAGAAAAAAAATGAAGTCCGTAAAAAAATCATGTTGCGATGACAACAAAAGCAAAATTTTGAAATAACCTTTCAAATATTTTTCCTGACTCAGAAGGTATAGAACCTTGATATTTTGCATGAAGCATCAGTATATTGACCTCTTTCAAATAGCTAAAATCATGATCCTCGGGTCAACAAGGGCGGAGCCCCAGGGTGGGGTTTATAAAGAAATAAAGGACGATTTTTAAACAACATCTCCTCCCAAACCACTGGGCCAATTTGAACCAAATTCGGCGGAAATGTTCCTTAGGTAGTCCTCTTTAAAATAGATAAAAGAATTCAAATCCGTTTAAATCTCTGGTTGCCATGGCAACAAAAGTGAAATTTTAAAATAATCTTTATAAATCCATCTCTTCCTGACCCAGAAGGCATAGGGCCTTGATCTTTGTATAAAGCACAAATATAATGACCTCTTTCAAAACAGCCAAAATCATGACCCTCGGGTCCCAAGGGGCGGAGCCTATGAGTAGGGGGAGAGGATATATGCATGAAGTATCAGTTCACTTACCTCTTTCTTATTTGTGAAATTATAAACCATGGCTGCAGAGGGAGGAAAATTTTTCTTCTTTCAAATTTGCCCTAACGCCTTGAAATTTGTAATTTAGACTTTTGGATCCCCAGGTATAGAGCCTAAATATGTATAAAGTATGACCCGCTTGTATCGTTATCCTAATCTTAACATGGCATTAGACTGTTGAAAGAAAAAGATCCTTTATCTCAGGTAAGCGCCTTGGGCAAACGGCCCTCTTGTTTAATGTCTGAGAGATCGGATTATCATCAGCAACCAAATTAACTTTTCCAAAAACCCAAGTATACTAATTCTTGTATCAACGTGAGAGGAACATGGACATTAGTTTTAATGAATGATAAGCGATTTCCATTCAATTAAAAATCCACCTTCAACAATAATAACAATAATAAGAATTCATGAAATTACTTGAAACAAAGCAGTCGAAGAATTTCATAACTCTTAGTAATGATTATAATTTAAGTAAGTGGTAAGCGGTCAGAAAAATACTTCCATTTGTGGTCGTAGATGTAACCAAAGGTTGGACACACGGTCCGATCAAACGTGAAATTGATGTCGAAATACGCTTTTATCGTTCATTGTATCGTATCCGATTTATACAATGATAGGTAAATGTAGTTGAACGAATCTTTGGTGACCATGTATCATTTTTTTTTTCTATCTTACAGAATAATAAAGCGGCTCTAGCATATATTATGAAAGAAAAAAAGTGCCTCTCAATTTTAAATTTCAAACTGAAATGCTTTCAGACTTCTGAACGAATGTGATTAAGCTGACTTGGTATGAAAATGTGTGCGCATAGCTTAAAAAGATATAATGATAAGAAAATAAATATTTCGAGTAACGAGACGCCAAATAAACAACCGGAATGCTAGCGGAATTCTTCGGGTAAATACGTTATCTGTCGATTGCACCGGTTTTCATGACATATCAATTACACTTCTGCTAGCAATTCATTCGTTATCGACATTATCCGAAAACTAACGACCTTTGCCGATAAATACCGACCTTTCAAACTAGGAGTAGGTTATATATCACATTGAATTAAATGTATAGTGAATTAGTTATATAGAAAGAATATTTATCGCGAAAATGCCATTTGTTATAATTCTACAGTGACTTATTTCTGCCAAAACACCTAATATAACGATCAGCGTGTATTCAAAGCTTCATTTTAGTTGCAAAGTCACGACGATAAAACTATAGCAAGACCTCGCTCTTTTAAAGGGAGGTATCTGAAACCTAGATAAGAAAAAAATACCAAGTGCCGATAAATAAACTCAAACGAACATTTAATACTTTAAGTTAAGTCAGGTATTGTCTTGGTGGTAATCTAATAGACTTAAAGTAGCTTTTTGTGGTTATATCGGAAAGGTTCAGCGGAATCCCAGGTTATTTTTTAGATATCACGGAATTCGGCTGTCGACATCGAATGACCTCATTTGCATATGACCCAAAGTCAAATGAAGGTAACAAAATTACTAGCGAAACAGTCAACGTCCTAAATCATGTCACATAAAAGGCTAAGCGCAAAACTACGGTAAGTGCTTATATTCGTAATAACGCTTACGACAGTTTTGACTGATCTTAACAGACCGGCTGGCGAACATAACTCCTGATGACGTAACGATGACGTTAGTTTGATGTAATTTAAACTAAATGCAAGGTTCCAACGATTATTCGCGCCACGTGAATGCCCTATAATCTTCGCAACTGTCTCGGGTTAATCTAAAAATAGATTAATAGCCCACGTAGGCTATTAGGGAAATACCCTGCTTTTTTCTGATAAGCGACCCCAGATTTTTTTGCAAAACTACTTTGCGGCATATTGTATTCAAATAGTTTATGAGAGGAAATGAAAATAATTAAAATCTGTGACATGAAAAAAACATTGATACTTACCTTTAAACTCGCACTGACATTCTTCTTTTTCTTCTTCTCATGATCATTACTTGATGAAGGACCACAGCAGAATTTGTTAATTGGGGGGGGGGGATGCGTTTAGATTTGATATAGTACATTAAACATAAATCAAAGTACTTTAGCCGGTTTCCAGATAATCCCGCATTTTTGCCCAACAATAGATATGTGGTATGGAAAATGTTGTGTGAAAAGGAGAGATTTCTTGTGTAAGCAATTTAATCTTTTCCACAATATTTTCTACGTCATATGACCCTTATTTTTCTCTTCAAACTTTTTTTTTTTCGTCTACAACTTCTTTCAATCCTGGACCAGTCTAAAATTTTGAAGCCTGGGATTTTGTTATGTATAAGATATCTTGAACAATGGCCTTTGTAACTATTTATTGTCTTCAATGTATCAAAAAATGCCCAAACTATAGGCCATTCAATGGCGGTGACGATACGGAATGTTTCCCCGCTAAGATAGAATACCCATAATGGACTATTTTCTATAACCCGTAATGCAATGTTTTCTATTACCCGTAATGCACTGTTTCCTACTACCCGTAATGCACTTCGGAATTCCCCGGATGACGTCGTAACATATCAGTTTCACTGTGAGTACACTATAATGACGTATTTCTACATCATGTACTTTCTTTCGCTAGCAAATCAAAAGGTACGAGGTTTCCCGAAGATTTCCTATGTTTCAAAAGGGTGCATTACGGGCGTTCTACCTTAAACCATGTGTAAAGTGCTGTTCTAAATGTAGTTTTGTGTGCTGTCTCTAAATCGTCAAGGGAGACAATTTACAACAAGTTATGTAAAAATGAATTCTACTTGAACATATTGAGCGAAAAGATTCTAAGTGTTACCTTAAACGTCTCTAGAAAACCATTTAAAATTGAACGTTATTTCACTGATTTTATATTAACAAATAATTTGATATTCAAACGCGGGAAACGATTTCGCAAATGCACGCAGTCTAGAATTTCGCCGAAGTTTATAAATTAATCATCCCAGCTGTTTCATTTCTCAAAGTGGTCGTTATAGAATACTATTTTCATCTTTTAATGATAGGACGTCCTCAATAGACAGGCTCTAATATGAATATATTATGCCATCTGGATTCCAGAAATCTAATAACTTTTTGGCAGTTGTCAATCATGATTTGTGAAATATGTCGCAATGAAATATTGTTGTAGAATAATTAAAACCTTGTGACGCTTTATAAAAATTCACCGAAAGATATACCGATTATAAAATCACTTATGCGGACATTTTGATGTTGTAGCTTTTTGTTGTAGTTGGTTTAATTTTGTGTGTGTGTGTGTGTGTCTGTGTGTGTGTGTGTTTGGGTTTTAGTTTGGTTTGGGTTTTTGTTGTTGTAGCTTTTTGTTTTGTTAGTTTGCTTTTTTCTGTTGATGGTATTTCCTTCGGGTAAAAAAACTCATTTTCGACTTGAATATCCTCGCTTTTTTAAAATCTGAGCTTTATCTTCCAATAAAATATTCCAACATTGAAATAAAGGCTTAAAATGTTACTCAGGTATTAACCCATTACATCATAATGACGATTTCTGTCGCCCCAAAAGAAAAAGAAAACAGTTTCGAAGATATTGTGGAAAAATGCTCGTCACAGGTAATTTCTTCATTATCCGCCACGTTTACTGCCCCCTAAGACAAAGATTTTAAAAATTTCACCATCATTATATTGTCGTCTGCAACTTCTTTCAATTTCGACAAGTCAGGAAATGTTCTTGCTAGGTAATAGGTTAAATAATACACGTACGTGTTACGTGCTCCGTCCTGATTGTTAGGGGTCGACGATTTCTATTAACCCATTCCAACACAGCAAAATTTTAGACTGGTCCAAATTGAAAGAAGCTGCAGACGACAATTTCAAGTTGATGGAATTTTGATCTTTTTCGTTGTTTTGGATAGAAAACATTGTGGAAAATGAAGAAATTGCTTGATACAAGCAATTTCTTCATTCTCCACAATGTTTTCAAAAGCTATTTTCTTGAGGGACGTAAAAAGGAGAGATTGAGTTGGAATGGGTTAAAGCCATATCTTCCCTCCAAGGAAGAGAAAAAAATGAAATAATCTATCGCTCATTTGGTCACTAAAGCAAACAAGTGCCTTCTCAATATATATATGCAAAGAAGGGTATGAGAGATGTTCTCTAGGAAAAGTATTTTGTGTTTTTCTTGGAGATTTCAGAAACCTCTCCAATTTTTTCTTGTCCATGTTTCTTGTCCCTTGAAAATATCGTAACTTCATTCATGAATTGTAGCCTAACTGCGTAGAATTATGTTGATCTTATAATTTCAATTGTCATACTTATTTATGCTTTTGAGCCTGGAGTATAGTTTTCTTGTTAATTTTATAGTGTGTTTTAGGGGAAGATATGGCTTTTAAAAAAAACTGACCCATCAAATCATCCATTTAGACATGAAGTAAGCTTTGACATTTACTTCATCTATTTTTTTTTTATTTTTTATTTTTTTTTTTTTTTTTTCAATTTGGCAACCTAAACCTCATTACAACTTTTTCGTCGGGATGAAAGTATTTTTCGTTACGTGTTAGTTATTTGCAATAATTGCCATATGTGGCTGGTTGCTCCTAAGAAGCACATCCCCTTGGTGGTAAGTTTTAACTCGTTACGTCAATTGATAGAAAATAGGCTCGAGCTTTGTTGGTGAAATCCTTTATCGTTTGAACTCATTATAGACGTTTTTAATGAGCTCTAAAATGGTAGGATTAGGTGAGAATTATGTAATGGTAAACGTATGGAATCGAATCGAACCTTAGATTTGCCTAACAAACCACAATATTCTTCACCCTTTCCAGTTCAATCATTGGTTTTTACGTTCCAGTGATTCAATAATCGAGAAAATAGTGTAGAAAAAGAAGAATTTGCTTGTAAACAGCAATTGCTTCATTGTCCACAATATCTTCTACCCTTCTGAATGGTATCTTTTAAATTAAATCCTCTTTATATTTTCTTCAGACTGAAAAACTTTGAATTTGATCCGATCTAAAAAAAAAATTCAAAACAGGAAAGGCTTAGATAACCATTTATTTGCCATCTATTAAGTTGATGATTGGAAAAGGGGCTAACTCTGTGGACGGACTAGGAAGGTGCTGTGCTCGTTATAGAAATGTCGAATGATTTCTTCTGGTGCCATAATAACCCAAGAAGGACCCCCTCTGCTCCTCACAAGAGTTTTCAAAATCATTTTTGAAAATTTCGGATTGTGTAGTACTAAATATTTGAAACTAAATTCTACAAAATGCGTCGAAACAAACGCTTTTGACAAGGTAAGATTGAAGCAACAGACGTGTTACCATGAGAACAGTGAAAGTCACGGTGACCCAAATGATATGTTTTTGTCGATTTATCCGCCAACATGATTTCTAAATGTGTTTATGGGTCCCAAATGTGGCTCTACAAACACATCAATGACAGACATTCTCATTATATTTAAGCGATATCTGGCAAGTATTTATATTTTCTTTGATAAGCGGACCTGCAAACTTCGATTTATATTTGACATTTAAAATCAAAGTACTGAAAGTACTGACAGCTAGCGAAGCATTGTTTTGTTCAGTAATCTCCTTTGTCAAACGTTATCATAGTAAAGAATAGTTGTAGAAAACAATGAGGAAAATGAAGAAATTGCTTGTAACAAGCAATTTCTTCATTTTCCACATTGTTTTCTATTTAGAAAGATAAATAATTTAGAATTTACAACAATTTGAAATTGTAAGGGCAATGTAATCCAAAAAAGACAAGTCAATTATCAAGGTCACATTAATTCCAAAAATGGCTGAAACGGGACTTTAATGCTCAAAAATACAAATTCTTCTTGTCTAAATGTTAAAAATCTACAGTGTCGTCTATGAGATATTGAAACAATGTCAATTGAACTTCATTTGATTCATTTTTTTATTTTTTTTCTAATTGTTATTCTTATTTTGAAGTTAGATTCTTTTCAATAAGTGGAAGTCGCCCTTTCAGTCATTTTTCTTTCAAATAATCCTAAATGTTCCGTTTACATGAAACAATTATTGATATACCTTGATTTTTAAAGTATGTTCGGTCAATACAGATATTTATTCAACGAGAAATTAACAAAATTAGTCAAAAAGACACGTAACCAAATATTGTTTAAGAAATCAAGAACCAACATTCAAGGAATTTGTGCAAGAATAGTAACACGTAAATTGGCAAGAACATTTCTTTACATTAGACCTTGCGGCCTAGTTTTTGACCCCATGTGACCTTATATCAAACTTGACAAACATTTTTTATGGAGACAAACATTCTGAATATATATCCAGTACAATTAGTAGAAAATTTGGCCTCTAGAGTAGAAAGAAGATTTTTTTGTCAGATTTGACCTGGTGACCTGGTTTTTTACCCAAAGAGACTCAAATTGGAACATGGTTGATATATTTCTAAAACAGAAATTCTCACCAAATTTCAAATCAAATTAGGCTATAAAATGTGCGTTTTGGAGTGTAAAGGCATTTCTAAGTTATGGTCTAGTGAAGTAGTTTTTGATCCCATATCCCCCAAAGCCTAACTTGGCCAAGATATCATGGACGCAAACATTCCGACCATTATCAAGTCATTTGAGCCAAAAATGGGGACCCCAGAGTAAAAACAAGATATTTCTAAGATTTGACCTCGTGACCTAGCTTTTCGCCCAATTTGAACCGATTTGAACTTGCCTGAGATATCATGAACACTAACATTCTGACCAAATAACAATTCGGTTGACCAAAGAATGGGGCCTCTATAGTGCACATAAGGTATTTCTAAGATTTGATCTAGTTTTTAATCCCATGTGACCAAAATTTAAACTTGACTGAGATATGATGGTTAAATAGACCTGAGTCAAATAGCAGTTCCTTACTGTGTCCCTACCTGATAGTCCTATATTTTTCAAATGCGTATCTTTTGACACTTAATAGTTAAAATATCTCATTAATAACTATTTGCTTCACATTGTCTTTAAAAGAACTACATTAGAATAAAATTAAGGAAACAGCTGTGCGGAAAGGATAAATTGTTTATTACACACAATTCTACTCTTTACACTATGTTTTCTATCCTATTCGGTATATTATTTCTATAAAGTGGCAACTACGTTTTATTTTTTAATTCGGACAGGTCCAAAATTATCCTCATTATTAAATGATACAGATAGGCGAAAATGAATTACCTTTTAATAATCATGACTCATAAGATAAGATAGGCGAAAATGAATTACCTTTTAATAATCATGACTCATAAGATAAGATTATAAGCTGTATAACATATTTCTTAAAACAACTTTTTGTTTTGTCTTGTTTAATGTTTTAAACCCAAAATTTCTTTGTATGTACGTGTGTGAGGTCGTTTTTGTGGTGTGTGTTTCCACTTTATAAGGCACTATTTATTCTAGAAATAATAAGATAGAGGTTATATTTTTTTATTCAAATTTAGCATTAATTCCATGAGAGAAGGCTGGAGTTAGGACAATTTCCTTCAATTCCTGGCATTGTTTTTCGCTTTATTTACAGCGAAGATTTATATATCCGCAGTGACAATTCAGTTTTAAAATTGTATGCATTTTTCGTACCATTTATTCTATCTGTACTTAGTAAAAAAAACAATGACTCTGGTCAAAAACATGTTAACTATAATTTAATTGAATACAGAATTTCAAAAGAGATAAAATGGTGTAGTTCCGATAAAATCGGTTAATATTTGACCGTTTTAGATGCTAACTTTAAACGCCAGCTTTTCTTGTAAACTTAGAACACTTCAATATCAAGGCGACGATCGGTGTCCGTGTCGAGTAGTATTCTTTAAGTTATTGTACTGCAGAACAGATCATAAGTGACCAATCGCTGGTTTCAACCACTTACTCCTTTCGCCGAGTCCACTGACTCCGACAAGAAGTCCCGCTTTCACTTTAAACGCCGTTATGTTGCAAATTTATGGCAAGTATAGCATGTAACAAAAACGTAGAACAGTTGGTTGGCGACCTTAACGTTGTAACTACAACTTGAATAAGTCAATCAAACCACCATAATGCAAAAACGTGCACATGTCCGTAAAATGTATTTATAACGACCGACTTAAAAATGGAATGAGTGTACTGAGACTTTTCGATAAATCTCTTTAGAAATATTGGATCTCTTTTCTTGTTAAATAGTGAAGATTCTGATGAGACTGTGTATTTCGTGGTAATATATTTTACGATGCAGCAATAAGATAATACTGGCTGACCAACAGACTGTTCAATTAAAGAATCAAACGAATAATCAAATCATTTATTAAGAGGAAATAGGACTTTTAACTTCGACATCGGCCGATATTTAAGTAATTTTGTTAGTTGCGCGATTGAATCGTCGTAGCTACAGTTTAACTAAGTTGTAATCATTTTGCGTTTTAGTTATGTTATTCACAAAAATTTTGCAAAATAACGCCATTTAATATTGAATTGAAACTTCCTGTTGAAGCTCATTGAGCGTGGCTAAAGAATCGCCAATTATTGCTATAAGACAAAACCTGCGGTTAGGTAGCTTACATTTTAGAATCTTGTAAAGGTGTAGCTTGAAAATATCAACGCTCTTCGTTTTGTCTGAACTTTTCATCAAACAAAAACTCCTTTGATCATTTGACAGCGATTTGTCTGTTATCATTTAATATCTTTGTATTTCTCATCAAAATTTCATAAAATCTACAAAAGATATCGTTCTTTATGATTTGGTGTCATATCATATCAGTCGTTTTTATTTTCCCCATTTCTTAGACAACTAGGCTGAAGAGATCTTAAAAAATGATAATAAAAGTAGCAATCCTCAGTCGTAACATGAAATACACTGTTCGCTCTTGAACGATGATTTCCTTCTATAAGTTTGCCGTCTATATATGCGATTATATGTCCCTCAAAGTTGAGATAAGTCAATTCTAATTTGAAAATATCGGTTCGTTACCATGTTGGATGACATGTAGAGTTACTTCTGTCCACGTGTTGGGGGTGCTAGGGTAGGAGTGTGTGTTTGTGTGTGTACCGAATTCTTGTCCTGAACATATTTTCTACATTTATTGATGGATTTCAAAATAATTTGATACAGTTTTTCCTCATGAAAAGTACTTCTGACATGCGTAGAGCAGTGTTGAATACACCAGAGTTCAAGGTCAAAGTTAAAGGTCAAGACAAAAAGCAAGACTGCTCAGACGTCGGAGGCTAAAACTGTCAGACATTTCTCGTTCTCGGTTGATTTTCTAAATTCAGAATGACCCTTCCATCAAATTATGCATATATTTATAGAACCATCTCAAAGAAACGTGTACTAGATCAGCTTTCTAAGTACATTTTACAGTCGATCTCGTGCGCGCGATCACATCTGGGTAAGCGACCAGAATCAGAATCCCCTTTTCAAAAATCAAATCCTCTCAAAAGGAAGTGACCGTATTTGTTTAAACTTATCTAAACTTAAACCATTTTTAGCTAGCAAAGCGTCAGCTTTGATAGCTTATGTTAACAGATAAAATTTTGAAGACGTCTAAAAGTTCAACGGGTGCAAACTGCCACTGGAGGCTTAACCAATAAATCCGTTAGATGCCTACGTCATAAAAAGTAGTTCTTATATATTTCAGGAATATTGAAAACGCTTCCTGCATGTTCACCTCTTCGGTATTTTTAGCTCACTTGAGTATCTCAAGGAAAAAAAGCTTAGGAAAACATTGTGGACAATGAAGAAATTGCTTGTTACAAGCAATTTCTTCATTATCCACAATGTTTTCTACCCTAGAAGACAAAGATTTTCTAAATTCCACCAACCAGAATTTTTCGTCTACAATTTCTTTCAATTTAAACCTGTCTAAAATTTTGTCATCTTGTAATGGGCTACATCCGCAGTTACTTTAGCCTCGTTTGTTTATCGTGATATCCTTTGGCAAAGAAAATTACTTAACAAATCTATGCTTTGCTAGCTTACAGTACTTTCAGTTCTTTGATTTTTTTTCAACTTATTAGAATTGTTTCAGTGATCCAGTCTTTTTTTCCAGTTTTTACAGAACGCCGATGGGGTTCGTTTTACGGATCATTTATAACTATTTCAGAATTAACCCCAAAGATAAGTATTTTAAGCCCCTTTACATATATGTATGTAGTTAAGATTTTGGAGAAAACTCACCAATAAATCGACAGATTAGGGCAAAAATAGTGTAAGCTTTGTAATACCCCGTCCATAAAGTCACACAAATAATATTCTTGTTACATGTTTAACACCTTGAGCATCTTATGTCTGTCACGCTTATTATTCACCCCGAATCAATTCTCATTTACGACTATTAAGAGAGTTTGAAAACAATGTGGAATATGGAGATTTTGCTTGAAATATGCCCTTTTCATTTCTTGAGTTTTCTGCCTAGATAAGTAAATAAACTCTGGAATATGTTTGAACTTGAAATTGAATTCTGTAGCTTCTTTGTATAGGTACGGGGCAGACTTTTATCTCGTAGCCTTGTTTGCAGACAACCTGCGCTTTTGGGAATATCGATGATTTTTTTTTCATGACCCAGATGATTTCTTTTCCTTAACATATATTAATTGAATACATAATTCTGAATGGTAGTTTTACGAAAATCAGAGGTCGTTCATCAAAATAAACCAAATTATTTCCCTACTATCCCATGTAGGCTTTTAAAAATCTATTTTTAGATAGCACCGAGACAGTTGGAATAAATATTGGGACATTCACGTGGTGAGAATCGTGTATTCACCAACGACATCTTGACGTCATCAGGAATTATATTCGCTAGCCAGTTTTCAATCCTGTTATAAACAGTCCTAAACTGACGTTAGGGTTAAAATAGATAAGTGACAACGGAATGCCGTGATTTCTAAAAATAAAAAGCCACTTATAGACTGTCAAAGTATCTTAAAGACAATATCTGACTCATGTATAAGCATTCAATATTCGTTTTAGCGTATTTGGTTGAGTTTTTAGCCTATCTAAGCACAGAGTGCTCATGGTGAGCTTTTGTGATCGTTGAATGTCTGTCGTCCGTGGTCCGTCGTTAACAATTGAAGTGTTTACACTCTAGAGGTCACAGTTTTGACCAAATATTCATGAAACTTTGTCAGAATAATTTTTGGTCATGAGAATGAACCCTATTGATTATGGGAGGGTTCTATTTGAAAACACAGGAAAAGGGTCCTGAATGACAATTTCTTTGTTTACACTCTACATGCCACACGTTTGGCTCTATTTTCATGAAACTTTGCCAGAATAATAATTTGATCATAAAGATGAACCCTATTGATTATTGTAAGGATCTTTCCGAAAACACAGGAAAAGGGACCTGAATGACGATTTCTTTGTTTACACTCTAGAGGCCACAATTTTGGCTCAATCTTCCTGAAACTTGTCCAGAATAATTGATAATTCATGAGGATGAACCCTATAGGTTATGGGAGGGTTCTATCGGAAAACACAGGAAAAGGAGCCTTAATGACAAGTTCTTTGTTTATACTCTAGAGGCCACAGTTTTCACAAATTCAAAGGATTTGCAGACGACAATATAAAACCGATTTTATTTGAAAAAAAAATCATTCAATAGGGTAGATAATATTGTGGAAAATGAAGAAATTGCTTATTACAATTTCTTCTTATTCTACAATGTTTTCTCAAGCACAAAAACACAGGGGCGTAAAACCAGGAATTGAACGGGAAAGGGGTAAGCCAAATGGGTCTTGTGGGAAAAGCGAAAATTATCAATCCTGGTCGGCCTTTGGCTATGGGCGAAAGTCTTTGCCCTATGTATAATTGATCGATCGCGATTGTCAATCAAAGAACCAATCGTCCAATTAGATCATTCACGTAGGCCGGAAAGTTAACTTTGAACTTCAGTATTGACCGACATTTGTTTTAGGCATTTTCGATGGTTATGGGAGTAATTGTGTGGTCTTTGTGAAATGGGGAATGTTAATGTGTACAGTATGTGTGTGTGAGTGTGTACTTGTATGAGTACGTGTAATATATGTCTTGTTGTTTCTCTGTATGTAACCAAATAAATGCCACAATATCTCCATTAATGGGGACAATAAAGTTTTATTCATTGTATTGTAATCTATTGTATTGTATTTGCGTATTTTAAAGACGTTTAATGTCGAAGTTTAATTTTCTGTTGGAGTCCAGTGGGCGTGACCAGCGATACGTCAGTTACTGGATCTAGAATGGTCATTCTTTCTTACTATAGGTCTATGCTCGAAATGCCATATTACACTGAACATTTTTCCTGAATCATTTTTAATTGGTCGTAGACCAATTTATATAACCAGATATTCGAGATTGTGTCGCTACAATTTACCAAAACTGCCTTTAGCCCAACTGGACGTATATTCTGACGGAAAAATAGAAAAAAAAATCATTTCAAGTTAAGAACTATCAAAAGGAGTAAAGGAAAACTGGACGGTCACATGCTTTAAAGATGAGTCCTTCAAGGATTTTCCGCTAGTGATGAACGCGTCTAACCAACCCTTTTTTTCAATCATATCGAGGTGTAAACAAAGTTGATACTGCCACTCAATTATTTTCCAACCATAAGTTTATCAAAGCACTGAAAGTTCTTCTGGAGGGCAAATTTGATTATTATGCTTTCAAGCTGTCTAAAGAATTCGCCCAAAGATTATTATCAATTGTTTTTTCCTTTGTTTATAATCAGCGCTGTTTAGGAACTTGTTAATTTCTGCCCAGAAAAAGAGAGGGTTTTGAAATTTCATGAACCTGCTTTCAGCATTTGCTCTTAAACCTAAGTTATCATATTTCCATAATTTCTTTGTTTTGGCTGTATAAAAAAAAGCTTGCAGGGATGATCTAACCATGACTATTTAACAATCGAGAATTTTCAAAAATTTAGTTTTCACAAAAAGTTGCTTTTTTGTCGGTACCCATGTTGCATCAAGGTCTTACGTTCGTGTAAAATAATATTAGTTATAATTAACATTCACGGAAATAGCAAACACTAGGATAGAACCTACGTGTTGTGAAAGTAATAGAATTTAGAGTTGTTTTACCCTTATTCTAAAGTAGGAATGCAACGATATGTCCAATTTCTCAGTGACGACCAATTACAGTGCGTAAGGCACTTTGATTAATTGTTGTTATTTTGTTGAATTTCCTGTTGGCCATTTTTGCATGACGGGACACATATATAAAGCTGAATCAATACTTTGAAAAACATTCTCATATACCAGAATATTAAATATCATCGCTTGAATGTCACATTCCAGCAATAACTACTAAGTTTTTTATTACTTTTCTAGGAAACTCAATAATTCAAGTTTACGTGATATTAACAAATTTCTCGTCGAAGGCTCTAGTGAATAAAATACAAGTAATATTTAATGTCAAGCTTAGAACGTTTTCTTAAAACATTTAGGCTTCTTCTAAACTTTTACTTATTTCATTAATCAATTAAGTCGCATTTGCCCTTCATATAAGGCAACAAATCGAGTTTAAACAGACATCATGATATTGACATGGAGAAAAACGATTTTTGTTGTTGTTGTTGTTTCATGTTTATCACTCCTCATAGAGAGATGCTCATTATATTTAACAAAATGGTGTTATTTTTTTGTTTTTGTTTTGTTTTGTACTTCAATTCATTCATTTTTTTCAAGATTCCTTATCAGCTTAATACAACCCCTTTTCTTACATGTAGTTTTATTACGAAGTACTCCAGAGTGTACTTCGTAGTTACAAAACAACATTTCTCAATTACGATATAGTTTTTCGTACTTGCGAAATAATTCAAATATTTTGCATTTTAAAAAAGTCTAGGGTGTCACACTAGGGGTTCCATTGTTTTGTCCTACTTTTTAAATAACATTCTTGTCACTGAAAAAATGTTAAGGTTTTCTGAGCTGTCTGTTATAATACTTGGCCTGTAGATATATACACAAAAGGTTTATAGAGCGACCTACGTTTTTTTAACTAAGGTGAATCAACTTTGTCTTTTTTAATGTAATAAAAACAAACTTGCTTGCAAGTTGTCAGCTTGATTTAGCAAAAACTGTGGTCTCTATAGAGCTCACATTTTTCTCTGAAAATTGAATTAGTGACCTAGATTGTGACCCTAAGTAAACCAATTCTGTTAAATTTCATATAGGTGTAAAAGATAAATGACCTATAGGGTGCCGTCAGAATGTTCTAATATTTGACATAATGACCTATTTTCTTACCCGAAGTAACCCATCGCCCCAAATCCCAAGACCAACATGCCGTAAATTATGAAAGATAAGAGGCATCTCGGGTCCAAACAAGATATCCTTTTTAGCCTGAGATCTGAGGCTAAAGTTACAATGCTAAGAATTCAAACCCATGCAGAGTTTAATGTGAAAATATAATGTAAAAACATCTACCGCAATCAATGTGATCTTCTGTCGCAGTAAAAGTAGATCGCATCTGACCATTAATTCCGTCTATTAACTAGCAGATTTCATAATGTTTAGTTCTCTCCTCTTTCTAATTTTTATTGTTATAACATATTTTTTTTTACTTTCGATGACTTGTACCCCTACAAAGCCATCTTTATGGAGAAGAACTCTATAAGCTTTCTATCCTTACTGGTCCATTTTGCTGTAAATTAAGTTACTTTGTATGAACTATGTATATCTAAGTGGCAAATAAAATGTTTAAACTCCTCGCTCTATTTACATAAGGCATAATTGATTCAAAATATTCGCCTGCTAAACGGCCGATGTTTACCCCAAGTGAAGAGAATGGCTAAGTGATATTCTGAATCATAAAAAAAGGGAAAATGGTTGGTTGTCGACCTAAACGTCGTAACTACAACTTATCTAAACTATAGTTACAACGTTTAAGTCCCCAAACTAACCAATCTTCTAGATAAATGTCGTCTAATGTTGGAGTTCAACGTTCACTTTAAGTTTATATGAATCATTTGATTGAGCGATTGTGCGATTGATTCTTGATCGACAGCCACGATAAGTCAATTACAGTAAGGTAGATTATCCAATCAAAGTGTTCTTCGTATGCCTTATATCCCGAATTCAAGACCGCCGTTTTCTCTTACTCTGCCTAGGATTTTTCTTAACTTGTAACTTTCAACTCCTATTGACATGCTTTGAAAATGATATTCGCGACTCAACATTCAAAGAATTCCATATTCTTCTTTAATAGCAGCCATTGAATTTCCAGTATAACACACGTCAAATTGAGTTCAGGAAATCATAGGTAAATGTTTTCATCAGCGATTAAAGAAATCAGGTCGAAAAGTACACACAATTCGTCATAATTAAAAACCGCGACAATAATATGTCACTTGACAGACTTAATTGTGTATATGTTTTGCCCATTCTTGAGAATGACCAGTCTTACGAGGGTGAGTCAATAAGTAACCAGCCTGAACTACATTCGGTCGAGATCGATCTCTTCTTTTTCGATGTAGTTGCCCTCCAGAATGAGACATTTAGACCAACAGTGTTCCAGTGTCATCAGTCCAGAACTAAAGAAGTCATGATCCTTTCCATTGACCCACTCCTCAACTGCCGCTACGACTTCTTAATCGGACCGGAAATGACGTCCACGGATATCTTTTTTTCAAGTTTGGGAATAGGAAGAAGTCACTAGGAGCTAAGTCTGGGGAACAGGCAGGATGTGGTATTAATTCATACCCATTTCGCTCAACAGCATCCATTGCAACTTTGCAAGTGTGGACTCTTGCGTTATCCTGTTGGAGCAGAACCCCTTTAGAGAGTTTACCTCGGAGTTTTTCACGAATTGCAGTTCTCAGTTGGTCGAGCAAGTTAGCATAGTACGCACCAGTTATTGTACTTTTCTTCGGTAGAAAGTCTAACATGATTACGCCTTTTGTGTCCCAAAATACAGTGGCCATCACCTTGCCAGCAGAAGGTTGCGTCTTGAACTTTTTTAACCTTGGAGACCCAGGCCCTACCCATTGACGACTCTGAGATTTATTCTCTGGTTCATAATAATGGACCCAAGTCTCATCTTCAGTTACAACACGCAAAAGAAAATCTTCTTCCTTCGACTTAAACCGCTTCAACAAGGCGCTAGATACTGATGCCCTGGTTGCCATTTGCTCGTCGCTAAGGGATTTAGGGACCCAACGAGCTGTTAGCTTGCGCATACCTAAGCGATCGTGCAAGATGGTTGAAACGCTACCATGTGATATGCCTAATGCCTTCGCTATTTCTTCCACCTGAATTCGCCTATCAGAGTGTACTAGGTCCCGCACCTTTTTACTCATTTCTTCATCGGTGGCATCTATTGGGCGTCCGGACCTGGTATCATCTTCTAAAGACGTTCTACCACGTTTAAATTCACCGACTCAGAATTTAACCTGAGCATACGATGGTGCAGAAGACCCTTATACATCGACCAACTCGCCATGGATTTCCTTACCCCTTTTCCCTTTCAAATACAAGTACCGAATTACTGCACGGTACTCCAATTAGACGAAAAACACGCCGTTGCATTACTAGCTATGTTTGACATTCAGTATCTTATCGATAAATGAGCCGATACGGGTGTAATTTTGCCCCGAGGCCTAAACATGTATTGCAACACAGCGGGGAAATTGTGGCCGTTTCGGTCAATCGGAAATGGGATAGGCTGGTTATTTACTGACTCATCCTCGTAAGATTGGCAAATGGTAAAAGCAATGAATTTGCTCATTCTTAAGAATGATCAAACGTCAATTTTACTATGAAAATATGCTAATTTGTTAGTAATTTTGCAAGAGATAGAAGTTTTAGATCACTTAATTCGAACGTAAACGATTATTTATTAGAATACTCATGGTACGACAAGGTAAAAACTCCGATACGGCCTTACTACAGTCATTCAACATAACTTCCGGTGAATGAACAACCTTTCAAAAGTTTGGGCGATTTAATGATTATATAAGTTGTATTTGGATACATACTTGTTTGAACAGTATCATGTAAGTAACAATGCATATAGTCTCAATTATAAATCTACACATGGTTTGTTAGAAAACTTTTGTTGTGTTACAATCATTGTACAAATAGGAACATAACAATAACCGACTAAGTGTATCATTGAAAGCAGCTTGATACGATAGTTAAAATTTTGCCATTTCAATTGATGTAACTTTTTTGTTGTAAACATATGTCAAATTTTGTAGAATACTACTGGTAGAGAACAGGTGTTTTGAGGTCAGTGGTTGTTAATTTGTAAATTGCTTTATACCAGTTTGTTCAATTTTTCAATTACATTATAGCCAGGGTCACTCATTTATGTGCTTTTTGGGTTTCAGTAAATTAAATTTTTAGATTTGAGATATCTTGCCCACTGACATACCTATGTGAACTAAGCAGCGAAGCCACCAATATTTGAAGCTGCAATCGAAACTTCTCTCAGATCAAGAGTTTGTCATCCTAACAACTGAGCCATGCAGGACCCATGGGTTGTTTGTATTGGGGAATGGCTTGTCCAAATGATGAGGCTGGCCACGAAAGAAACCTTTGGGCTCTATTCTGCTTTTCATACCATTAAGTTATGAATTATTCTGCCACATAAAATTGATGCATTTGCATTTTGTCTGTCCTCAAAGCTTAATTAATATTTATATTTCAAATATTCAATTATATTATTATCTTTCTTTCTTACTTATTTGTTTACAGTTTCATGCCATTTTCAACTACATCTCAGTTATGTATAGGCAACTGATGCACCTATCAATGACTTCCTGTCATTTTCTGTACCGGAACAACTACACCATCTCATGTCACTGAAGAGTACTAACCATTCGCCCATTGGTGAGAGACAAATTAGTCACACTTTCAGTGTTTTGTATAATCAAAAAGAAATTAAAAACGATTTCGGGGGATTTTAAGCGTCACGGAAAGTGTGGTTTGTAGTTTATCAATTGATGAAGTCACTTCAAGACATACAATATTATTTCATTTGACATCTTTTTGTCTGTTTGAGGCGAATTGACCAATCGCTGGCCCCTCTCGGTTTCTCCGTTTGCCCCACAAAATGACTCCGACAGAAAGTTCCACATCGATTTTAAATGGCTTTTTTTTTCAAAATTTATAGCAAGTAACAAAATGTAGAATGGTTGGCTGGCGTACCAAATGTCATGACTACAGCTATAGTTACAAAGTTTAAGTCACAAAAACGACAAAAAAGCTTAATAAAAATGGTGGCTAATGACGGTGCTCAAAATCACTTCTGGTCTGAATGAATGATTTCATTGGTCGACTAACTGTTTGGTTGATAGCCGCGAATGATCATTGATCACCTTTTTTACGGTTAACACTAAAGTACTATTCAAAATTTTTATTGTAAGAATGTTTCGAAAATACTATTCCTGATATATAGTAAGTCTCTCCTTTTTCTCACCCTGTAGAAAAAAACATTTTGAAAAAAAAACATTGTGGAAAATGAACAAAGTGCTTGTATAAAGCGATTTCTTCATTAGCAACATTATTTTCTATCCAAAAAGACGAAAAAAAAAAATAAATAAATTCCATCAACTTCAAATTGTCGTCTGCAAATTCTTTTAATTTGGACCAGTCCAGAATTTTTTGTGTTGGAATTAGTTAGTACCATAATGGTAAAAATTGCCAAATATGTTCAACAGACTCTTGATTTTGTCTTAAATGCGATGACGTGTGAAAGAAAACAGACCTTCTTCTAACATTTTTTTCCTTTAATTTGTCTGGCCAGTATTTTCAGTATTCAATAAAGGACTAGGATACGTCGACCTGTAATTAAGTGCTAAAACTCTTCAGAAATAATCACATATTCTTCAAACTTAACGGTATACAAAAGAGGGAAAGTGAGACGGACAAAAAAAAGACAGACAGTAAGAAAGAAATGGACTTTCGTTCTCATTTCTTTATCACGAGTTCGATCTCCATCTCGGCCAACAATCTTTACGACACGTGATACAAGATCGAGACTTGTCCCTTTTACTCGTGTTAGATTTTCTACCTGTGGAATATACCTCAAATGTACCTTTATATTAGTGATATTCGTTGTAACGTCGGATCATCGAGCTTTTTCGCGATAAATTTAAACATGTAGCTAAACAGTACGACAATGTCAATTTTTGAAAACTACAGTATGACGACGAGAGCTCGAAAAACGTCTGTGAGAATGGATCAGTTTAACAACCAGAACCCTAAGGTAGAAGACAGCGATTATGAAGTACGAGATATCGACGCAATCATTTGTTTTTGACGTCGTAGTATTCAGATCTCATTGCAATAATCTTGTTTTGTCAACGTCGTATACCCTCACGTTCTCGTTGTCGCACTCTCACGTTCTCAACGTCGAACTTTCCTTATCGTATTCTATTATCGTACGTTTTCGTCGTCGTAAAGTCTCTATATCATTGCCGGATTCATGTTTGTCCTATTCTCGCGATGTCACCGTTCGTTTCTGCTAACGTCTGTAAATCATCATTAGTTTGTGTTAATTTCTCATTTTTAGCTCACCTGAGCACGAAGTGCTCAAGTGAGCTATTGTGATTATCTTTATGTCCGGTGTCCGCCCGTCATGCGTCGTCCATCACCAATTTCTTTAAACGCCATCTCCCCCAAAACCACTGCGCTAATTTAAACGAAATTTGGCAGAAATGTTCCTTAGGTGGTCCCCTTTTATAATAGCCGAAAGAATTGAAATCCGTAAAATAATCATGTTGCCATGGCAACAAAAAGTGAAATTTTAAAATAACCTTTCAAATCTTCTTTTCCTGACCTAGAAGGTATAGAGTCTTGATATTTTGAATAAAGCATGAGTATATTGACCTCTTTCAAAATAGATAAAATCATGATCCTCGGGTCCCTTAGGGCGGAGCCCCAGGGGATGGGGTTTATAAAGAAATTAACCCTTGTCATGCTGTATAAATCACTGTACTGAAATGCTGTCAAATCAAAGGACTGAAAGCACTGATAGAACTTGTTGTTAAAAAATCAATATAACTTTAAGAAATAAACTTCATAAACAACTCTGGCAGGAAAAGTACAAGCAGGAGGTGTAGACTAAGATCAGCCTGCACATAAGTGCAGTCTGATCTTAGTCTACACCTCCTGCCAAAACCGGAATATTCCGGGATCAGCATGACAAGGGTTAAGAACGATTTTTAAACAGTATTGAATCATTATCCTAATCTTAACATGACATTAGTCTGTTGAAGGAAAAAGAGCCGTTACCTCAGGTAAGCGCCTTGGGCAAACGGTCCTCTTGTTAAATGTCTAAGATAACGACCTCTTCCGATAAATACCGATGTTTCAAACTAGGACGTAGGTTATATATCGCATTGAATTAAATGTATAGTGAATTATTTATATATAAAGAATATTTATCGTGAAAATGCCATTAGTAATAATTCTACAGTGACTTATTTCTGCCAAAACACCTAATATGACGATCAGCGTGTATTCAAAGCTTCATTTTAGTTGCACAGTCACGACGACAAAACTATAACAACGACAAAACTATAGCAAGACCTCGCTCTCTTAAAGGGAGGTATCGATGGTTCTGAAACCTAGATATGAAAAAAAAAATACCAAGTGCCGCAAAATAGACACAAACGAACATTTAAAACTTTAAGTTAGGTCAGGTATTGTCTTGGTGGTAATCTAATAGACCTAAAGTAGCTTTTTGAGGTTATATCGGAAAGGTTCAGCGGAATCCCAGGTTATTTTTTAGATATCACGGAATTCGGCTGTCGACATCGAATGACCTAATTTGCAAATTACCAAAAGTCAAATGAAGGTAACAAAAATACTAGCGAAATAGCCAACGTCCTAAATCATGTCACATGAAAGGCTAAGCGCAAAACTACGGTAAGTGTTTATATTTGTAATAACGCTTACGACAGTTTTTGACTGATCTTCACAGACCGGCTAGCGAACATAACTCCTGATGACGTAACGATGACGTTAGTTTGCTGTACTAAATACAAGGTTCCAACGGTTATTCGCGCCACGTGAATGCCCTATAAATTGCGCAACTGTCTCGGGTTAATCTAAAAATAGATTAATAGCCTACGTTAATGCTTTTATCTGATAAGCGACCTCAGAATTTTTGCAAAACTACTTTGAGGCATATTGTATTCAAATAGTTTATGAGAGGAAATAAAAATAATTCAAATCTGTGACATGAAAAAAACATCGATACCTACCTTTAAACTCGCACTGACATTCTTCTTCTTCTTCTTCTCATTTTCATTACTTGATGAAGGACCACAGCAGAGTGTGTTTATTGGTGGGGGTCGTTCAAATTTTATATAGTACAATAAATATAAATTAAAGAATTTTTGCCCGTTTCCAGACAATCTCGCATTTTAGCCTAACAATAGATATGTGGTATGGAAAATATTGTGTGAAAAGGAGAGATTGCTTGTGTAAGCAATTTCTTCTTTTTCCACAATATTTTCTACGTCATATGACCCTTACTTTTCTCCCCAAACTTTTTTTTTCGTCTGCAACTTCTTTCAATCCTGGACCAGTCTAAAATTTTGAAGCCTGGGAATTGGTTATGTATTAGATATCTTGATCAATGGCCTTAGTAACTATTCATTGTCTTCAATGTATCAAACAATGCCCAAAATATCGGCCATTCAATGGCGGTGAGGATACGGAATGTTTCCCCGCTAAGATAGAATACCCATAATGCACTATTTTCTATTACCCGTAATGCACTGTTTCTATTACCCCTAATGCACGTCGGAATTCCCCGGATGACGTCGTAACATATCAGTTTCACTGTGATTACTCTATAATGACGTATTTCTACATCATGTACTATCTTTTGCTAGCAAATCAAAAGATACAAAGTTACCTGAAGATTTCCTATGTTTCAAAAGGGCGCATTAAGGGCGTTCTACCTTAAACAATGTGTAAAGTGCTGTTTTAAATGTAGTTTTATGTGCTGTCTTACAATCGTCAAGGGAGACAATTTACAACAAGTTATGTAAAAATGAATTCTACTTGAACATAACTATGTTATATTGAGCGAAAATGATTCTAAGTGTTACCTTAAACGTCTCTGGAAAACCACTTAAAATTGAACGTTATTTCACTGATTTATATGAACAAATTATTTGATATTCAAACGGAAAACGATTTCGCAAATGCACGAAGTCTAGAATTTCGCCGAAGTTTATAAATTAATCACCCCAGCTGTTTCATTTCTCAAAGTGGTCGTTATAGAATACTATTTTCATCTTTTAATGATAGGACGTCCTCAATAGACAGGCTCTAATATGAATATATTGTGCCATCTGGATTCCTGAAATCTAATAACTTTTTGGCAGTTGTCAATCATGATTTGTGAAATATTTCGCAATGAAATATTGTTGTAGAATAATTAAAACCTTGTGACGCTTTATAAAAATTCACCGAAAGTTATACCTATTATAAAATCACTTATGCGGACATTTTGATGTTGTAGGTTTTTGTTGTAGTTGGGTTAATTGTGTGTGTGTGTGTGTTTGTGTGAGTGTGTGTGTGTTGGTTTGGTTTGGGGTTTTGTTCTTGTAGCTTTTTATTTTGTTAGTTTGCTTTTTTCTGTTGATGTATTTCCTTCGGGTAAAAAAAAACAAACTCATTTTCGACGTGAATATCCTCGCTTTTTTAAAATCTGAGCTTAATCTTCCAATAAAATATTCCAACATTGAAATAAAGGCTTAAAATGATACTCAGATATTGACCCATTACCACATAATGACGATTTCTGACGCCCCAAAAGAAAAAAAAAGTTTCGAAGACATTGTGGAAAAATGGTTGTCACAGGTAATTTCCTCATTATCCACCACGTTTACTGCCCCCAAAGACAAAGTTTTTAAAAATTTCACCAACTTTATATTGTCGTCTGCAACTTCTTTCAATTTCGACAAGTCTAGAAATGTTCTTGCTTTGTAATAGGTTAAATAATACACGTACGTGTTACGTGCTCCGTCCTGATTGTTGGCGGGTCGACGATTTCTATTAACCAATTCCAACACAGCAAAATTTTAGACTGGTCCAAATTGAAAGAAGCTGCAGACGACAAATTCAAGTTGATGGAATTTTTATCTTTTTCGTTGTTTTGGATAGAAAACATTGTGGATAATGAAGAAATTGCTTGATACAAGCAATTTCTTCATTCTCCACAATGTTTTCAAAAGCTATTTTCTTGAGGGACGTAAAAAGGAGAGATTGAGTTGGAATGGGTTAAAGCCATATCTTCCCTCCAAGGAAGAGAAAAAAATGAAATAATCTATCGCTCATTTGGTCACTAAAGCAAACAAGTGCCTTATCAATATCTATATGCAAAGAAGGGTATGAATGATGTTCTTTGTGTTTTTCTTGGAGATTTCAGAAACCTCTCCAATTTTTTCTTGTCCATGTTTCTTGTCCCTTTAAAATATCGTAGCTTCAATCATGAATTGTAGGCTTACTGCGTAGAATTATGTTGATCTTATAATTTCAATTGTCATTATTAATTATTCTTTTGAGCCTGGAGTAAAGTTTTCTTGTTAATATCATAGTGTGTTTTAGGGGAAGATATGGGTTTAAAAAACTGACACATCAAATCATCCATTTAGACATGAAGTAAGCTTTGACATTTACTTCATCTATTTTTTTTTTATTTTTTTATTTTTTTTTTCAATTTGGCAACCTAAACCTCATTACAACTTTTTCGTCGGGATGAAAGTATTTTTCGTTACGTGTTAGTTATTTGCAATAATTGCCATATGTGGCTGGTTGCTCCTAAGAAGCACATCCCTTTGGTGGTAAGTTTTAACTCGTTACGTCAATTGATAGAAAATAGGCTCGAGCTTTGTTGGTGAAATCCTTTATCGTTTGAACTCTTTATAGACGATTCTAATGAGCTCTAAAATGGTAGGATTAGGTGAGAATTATGTAATGGTAAACGTATGGAATCGAATCGAACCTTAGATTTGCCTAACAAACCACAATGTTCTTGACCCTTTCCAGTTCAATCATTAGTTTTTACGTTCCAGTGATTTAATAATCGAGAAAACATTGTAGAAAAAGAAGAAATTGCTTGTAAAATGCAATTTCTTCATTGCCCACAATATTTTCTACCCTGCTGAATGTTTTTTTTTTATTATTATTAAATCCTCTTTAAATTTTCTTCAGACTGAAAAACTTTTGAAGTTGATCCGGTCTAAGAAATTTCAAAACAGGAAAGGGTTAAATAATCATTTATTTGCCATCCATTAAGTTGATGATTCGAAAAGGGGCAACTACGAACTTTGTGGACGGACTAGGAAGGTGCTGTGCTTGTAATTGAAATGTCGAATGATTTCTTCTGGTGCCATAATAACCCATAACCCTCATCTGCTCATCACAAGAATTTTTAAAATCATTTTTCAAACTTTCGGATTGTGTAGTACTAAATATTTGAGACTAAAATTCTACAAAATGCGTCGAAACAAACGCTTTTGACAAGGTAAGATTGAAGAAATAGACGTGTTACCATGAGAACAGTGAAAGTCACGGTGACCCAAAGGATATGTTTTTGTCGATTTATCTGCCAACATGATTTCTAAATGTGTTTTATATAAGTGCTTATTGGTCCCAATTGTGGCTCTACAAACGCATCAATGACAGACATTCTCATTATATTTAAGCGATATCTGGCAAGTATTTATATTTTCTTTGATAAGCGGACCTGCAAACTCCGATTTATATATGATATTCTAAAATCAAAGTACTGAAAGTACTCTAAGCTAGCGAAGCATTGTTTTGTTCAGAAATCTCCTTTGTCAAACGTTATCATAGTAAAGAATAGTTGTGGGAAAAAATGAGGAAAATGAAGAAATTGCTTGTTACAAGCAATTTCTTCGTTTTCCACATTGTTTTCTATTTAGAAAGATAAATAATTTAGAATTTACAACAATTTGAAATTGTCGTCTGCAACTTTTTGAATACTATGATCAGAGACATTGTGAACACGATGTGCTCAAGTAAGCTAGAAAAATCCAGTAAATGACCTTGCAGACAGAGATTGAAATACATAGGAACTACTTTTTATGGAGTAGGCATTTAACGATTCAGGGGTAAAGCCTCCAGTGGGAGTTTGAACTCATTGAACCCAAGAATGTGTCTGTTATCTTAAGTTATCAAAGCTGACGCTTTGCTAGGTAAAAAGAAAGAAAAGAGAAAATTGTCTCAAAAAGAACGCTTGATATGAGTAATCGTTACACGTTGAATCTGCCGAGAGAATCAAAATTGTCAAATTTCCTGTTTATCCTACTTTATTTTAAATTCATTATTTTGAAGCATTGGAGAAGTCAATAATGTAAGTTATTGTACTGCAGATCAGATCATAAGTGACCAATCGCTGGCTTCAGCCACTTACTCCTTTCACCGAGTCCACTGACTCCGACAAGAAGTCCCGCTTTCACTTTAAACGGCGTTATTTTGCAAAATTTATGGCAAGTAGCATGTAACAAAAAAGTAGAATAGTTGGTTGGCGACCTTAACGTCGTAACTACAACTTGAATAAGTCAATCAGACCACCATAATGCAAAAATGTGCATATGTCTGTAAAATGTTTTTATAACGACCGACTTAAAAATCGAATCAGTGTACCGAGACTTTTCGATAAATCAAATCATTTATTAAGAGGAAAGAGGACTTTTAACTTCGACATCGGCCGATATTTAAGTAATTTTGTTAGTTGCGCGATTGAAACGTCGTAGCTACAGTTTAACTAAGTTGTAATCATTTTACGTTTTAGTTACGTTATTCACCAAAATTTTGCAAAATAACGCCATTTAATATTGAATTGAAACTTCCTGTTGAAGCTCATTGAGCGTGGCTAGCGAATCGCCAATTAATGCTATAAGACAAAACCAACGGTTAGGTAGCTTAAATTTTAGAATCTTGTAAAGGTGTAGCTTGAAAATATCAAGGCTCTTCGTTTTGTCTGAACTTTTCATCAAACAAAAACTCCTTTGATCATTTGACAGCGATTTGTCTGTTATCATTTAATATCTTTGTATTTCTCATCAAAATTTCATAAAATCTACAAAAGATATCGTTCTTTATGATTCGGTGTCATATCATATCAGTCGTTTTTATTTTCCCCATTTCTTAGACAACTAGGCTGAAGAGATTTTAAAAAATGATAATAAAAATAGCAAACCTCAGTCGTAACATAAAATCAACTGTTCCTTCTTGAATGATGATTGTCCTCTAAGTATGCCGTCTATATATCCTGTTTATGCGATAAAATGTCCTTCAAAGTTGTGATAAGTCAATTCTAATTTGAAATAACGGTTCGTTACCATGTTGGATGACATGTAGAGTTACTTCTGTCCGCGTGTTGGGGTGCTATGGTAGGAGTTTGTGTTTGTGCGTGTACCGAATTCTTGTCCAGAACATATTTTCTACATTTATTGATGGATTTCAAAATAATTTGATTCAATTTTTTCCTCATGAAAAGTACTTCTGACATTCCTAGAGCAGTGTTGAATACACAAGAGTTCAAGGTCAAAGTTGAAGGTCAAGACAAAAAGCAAGACTGCTCGGACGTCGGAGCTAGAAATGTCAGAAACTTCTCGTTCTCGGTTGATTTTCTAAATTCAGAATGTCCCTTTCATCAAATTATGCATATATTTAAAGAACAATCTCCAAATAACGTGTACTGGATCAACTTTCTAAGTACATTTTACAGTCGATCTCGTGCGCGCGATCACATCTGGTTACGCGACCACAATCAAAATTCCCTTTTCAAAAATCCAATCCTCTCAAAAGGAAGTGACCGTATTTGTTCAAACCCCTGTCACACTAGGGTGGCGATCCCACGCCGCTCCCACGGCGATCCAAAAATTTCCAGAGCGCTGTGAGGACGTCGTGACATCGCCATGATCGCTGCAGGAGGGCAGTGGGAGCGCCGTGCAGTCGCGTAGAGCGGCGAGGGAAGGCGCGCACTTTGAACATGCACAAAACAATCGCCTTGGGAGCGCGGTGTGATAAGTGCGCAGTAGGAACGTCGTGCGGTCGCCTTAGCAGCGCCACGATGTCTCCTACAACGCCATAAGAGCGCCGCGACACCGCGATGTGAGCGCAGTCTCTACTTATCTGAACTTCAACCATTTTTTTTTTCAACTTATTAGAATTGTTTCAGTGATCCAGTCTTTTTTCCAGGTTTTTCATGTATTTTACAGAACGCCGATGTGGTTCGTTTTACGGATCATTTATAACTTTCAGAATTAACCCCACCCAAAGATAAGTATTTTAAGCCCGTTTACATGTATGTATGTAGTTAAGATTTTATATAAAACTCAACAATAAATCGACGGATTAGGGCAAAAATAGTGTAAGCTTTGTACTACCCGTCCATAAAGTCACACAATTAATATTCTTGAACATGTTTAACATCTTGAACATCTTATGTCAATCACGCTTATTATTCACTCCGAATCAATTCTCATTTACGACTATTAAGAGAGTTTGAAAACAATGTGGAATATGGAGATTTTGCTTGAAATATGCAATTTTCTTTTCATTTCTTGAGTTTTATACCCAGATAAGTGAATAAACTCTGGAATATGTATGAACTTGAAATTGACTTCTGAAGCTTCTTTGTATAGGTACGGGGCAGAATCTTGTTTGCAGACAACCTGCGATTCTGTTTAAAGGGGAATATCGATGATTTTTTTCATGTCCCAGACTTTTTATACACTGATTTCTATTCCTTAACATATATTAATTGAATACATAACTCTGAATGGTAGTTTTACGAAAATCAGAGGTCATTCATCAAAATAAACCAAATTATTTCCCTACTAACCCAGGAAGACTTTTAAAAATCTATTTCTAGATAGCACCGAGACAGTTAGAATGAATATTCGGACATTCACGTGGTAAGAATCGTGTATTCACCAGCGACATCGTGACGTCATCAGAAATTATATTCGCTAGCCGGTTTTCAATCCTGTTATAATCAGTGCTAAACTGCCGTAAGGGTTAAAATAGATAATCGACAGCGGAATGTCGTGATTTCTAAAATAAACGTGGACTTTCCTAAATAAACATAAAAGGCCATTTATAGACTGTCAAAGTATCTTAAAGACAATATCTGACTCATGTTTAAGCATTCAATATTCGTTTTAGCGTATTTAGTTGAGTATTTTAGTGCAAAGTGCTCATGGTGAGCTTTTGTGATCGTTGAATGTCTGTCGTCCGTCGTGCGGCGTCAACAATTTAAGTGTTTACACTCTAGAGGTCACAGTTTTGACCAAATCATCATAAAACTTTGTCAGAATAATTTTTGGTCATGCGAATGAACCCTATTGATTCTGGGAGTGTTCTATTTGAAAACACAGGAAAAGGGTCCTGAATGACAATTTCTTTGTTTACACTCTACATGCCACATATTTGGCTCTAGTTTCGTGAAACTTTGCCAGAATAATAATTAGGTTATAAAGATGAACCTTATTGATTATTTGAAGGATCTTTCCGAAATCACAGGAAATGGGGCCTTAATGACAATTTCTTTTTTTACATTCTACAGGCCACAATTTTGGCTCAATCTTCATGAACTTGGCTAGAATAATTGTTTGGTCATGAGGATGAACCCTATCGATTATGGGAGGGTTCAATCGGAAAACACAGGAAAAGGGGCCTTAATGACAATTTCCTTGTTTACACTCTAGAGGCCACATTTTTCACATATTCAAAGGATTTACAGACGACAATATAAAACCGACATACCACACATTTTGCTCAATTTTCATGAAACTTTGCATGAATAATAATTAGGTTATAAAGATGAATCTCATTGATTATTGGAAGGATCTTTCCGAAAACATAGGAAAAGGTGCCTTAATGACGATTTCTTTGTTTACACTCTAGAGGCCACAATTTTGGCTCAATCTTTATGAAACTTGGCCAGAATAATTGTAAGGTCAAGAGGCTGAACCCTATTGGTTATGGGAGGGTTCTATCGGAAAACACAGGAAAAGGAGCCTTAATGACAAGTTCTTTGTTTACACTCTAGAGGCCACAATTTTCACAAATTCAAAGGATTTACAGACGACAATTTAAAACCGATTTTATTTGAAGAAAAATAATCATTCAATAGGGTAGATAAAATTGTGGAAAATGAAGAAATTGCTTGTTACAATTTCTTCTTTTTTCTACAATGTTTTCTCAAGCACAAAAACAAAGGGACGTAAAAACCAGGATTTGAACGGCAAAGAGGTTAAGCCAAAGGGGTCTTCTGGGAAAAGCGAAAATTATCAATCCTGGTCGGTCTGTGGCTATGGTCGACAGTCTTTGCCCTGTGTATAATTGATCGATCGTGATTGTCAATCAAGGAACCAATCGTCCAGTTAGATCATTCACGTAGGCCGGGAAGTGAACTTTGAATTTCAGTATTGACCGACATTTGATTTAGACATTTTTGATGGTTTGAGAGTTATTGTGTGGTCATTGTGAAGTGGGGAATGTAAATGTGTACCGTATGTGTGTGTGAGTGTGTACTTGTATGAGTAGGTGTACATATGTCTTGTTGTTTCTCTGTATGTCACCAAATAAATACCACAATATCTCCATCAATGGGGGCAATAAAGAAGTTTTATTTCATTGTATTGTAATCTATTGTATTGTAGTTTGCGTATTTAAAGATGTTTAATGTTGAAGTTGAATTTTCTGTTGGAGTCCAGTGGGCGTGACCAGCGATACGTCAATTACTGGATCTAGAATGGTCATTCTTTCTTACTATAGGTCTATGCTCGAAATGCCATATTAAATTGAACATTTTTCCTGCATCATTTTTATTTTTTGTTATTTTTTGTCGAATTTCCAGATGGCAATTTTTTGCATGACGAGACACATATATGAAGCTGAATCAATACTTTGAAAAACATTCTCATATACCAGAATATTAAATATTATCGCTTGAATATCACATTCCAGCAATAACTACTAAGTTTTTTATTACTTTTCTAGGAAACTCAATATTTCAAGTTTACGTGATATTAATAAATTTCTCGTCGAAGGCTCTAGTGAACAAAATACAAGTAATATTTAATGTCAAGCTTAGAACGTTTTCTTACAACATTTAGGCTTCTTCTAAACTTTTACTTATTTTATTAATTGTTGAGTCGCATTTGCCCTTCACATCAGGCGACAAGTCGAGTTTAAACAGACGTCATGATATTGACATGGAAATAACGATTTGTGTTGTTGTTGTTGTTTCATGTTTATCGCTCCTCATAGAGAGATGCTCATTATATTTAACAAAATAGTGTGTTTTTTTTTGTGGTTTTTTTTTTTGTTTTTTTGTTTTGTACTTCAATTTATTCATTTTTTTCCAAGGATCCTTATCAGCTTATTACAACCCCTTTTCTTACAAATAGTTTTATTACGAAGTGCTCCAGAGAGTATTCCGTATAGTTACAAAATAAAATTTCGCAATTACGAAACAGTTTAACAAAGTATTAATCATTTTACGTTTTTGTTACATCATTCACCAACATTTTGAAAAATAACGCCATTTAATATTATTGAATTGAAACTTCCTGTTGAAGCTCATTGAGCGTGGCTAGCGAATCGCCAATTAATGCTATAAGACAAAACCAACGGTTAGGTAGCTTAAATTTTAGAATCTTGTAAAGGTGTAGCTTGAAAATATCAAGGCTCTTCGTTTTGTCTGAACTTTTCATCAAACAAAAACTCCTTTGATCATTTGACAGCGATTTGTCTGTTATCATTTAATATCTTTGTATTTCTCATCAAAATTTCATAAAATCTACAAAAGATATCGTTCTTTATGATTCGGTGTCATATCATATCAGTCGTTTTTATTTTCCCCATTTCTTAGACAACTAGGCTGAAGAGATTTTAAAAAATGATAATAAAAATAGCAAACCTCAGTCGTAACATGAAATCATTATTTTTTGTTATTTTTTGTCGAATTTCCAGATGGCAATTTTTTGCATGACGAGACACATATATGAAGCTGAATCAATACTTTGAAAAACATTCTCATATACCAGAATATTAAATATTATCGCTTGAATATCACATTCCAGCAATAACTACTAAGTTTTTTATTACTTTTCTAGGAAACTCAATATTTCAAGTTTACGTGATATTAATAAATTTCTCGTCGAAGGCTCTAGTGAACAAAATACAAGTAATATTTAATGTCAAGCTTAGAACGTTTTCTTACAACATTTAGGCTTCTTCTAAACTTTTACTTATTTTATTAATTTTTGAGTTGCATTTGCCCTTCACATCAGGCGACAAGTCGAGTTTAAACAGACGTCATGATATTGACATGGAAATAACGATTTGTGTTTTTGTCGTTGTTGTTTCATGTTTATCGCTCCTCATAGAGAGATGCTCATTATATTTAACAAAATAGTGTTGTTTTTTTTTTGTTTTTTTGTTTGTTTTTTTTTTTTTTTTTTTTTTTTTTTTTGTACTTCAATTTATTCATTTTTTTCCAAGGATCCTTATCAGCTTATTACAACCCCTTTTCTTACAAATAGTTTTATTACGAAGTGCTCCAGAGAGTATTCCGTAGTTACAAAATAAAATTTCGCAATTACGAAACAGTTTTTCGTACTTGCGAAATAATTCAAATATTTTGCATTTTAAAAAAGTCTAGGGTGTCACACCAGGTGTTCCATTGTTTTCTCCTACTTTTTAAATAACATTATTGTCACTGTGGTCTCTATAGAGCTCACATTTTTCTCTAAAAATTGATCTAGTGACCTAGATTGAGACCTAAATAAACCAATACTGTTAAATTTCACATAGGTGTAAAAGATAAATGACCTGAGTGCCATCAGAATCTTCTAATATTTTACATAATGACCTATTTTCTTACTCGAAGTAACTCATCTCCCAAAATCCCAAGACCAGCATGCCGTGAATTGTGAAAGAAACGAGGCATCTCAGGTCCAAACAAGATATCATTTTTTTTTTTTTTTTTTTTGATCTAGTGACGTATTTTCCAAGATAAATAAGCCATATTTCCAAAGATTTCGCCAAAACAAACAATATGAACAATATACAAGGTAAGGGTTGTTGATGACTTAAATGCAACAACGCATGTGGCACAACCACAAAAGCTCGCCTTTAACACTCGTTATGTTCGCGTGTGCCAAAAAAGATGATACTGAGACTCATATTTTTAACTTGGTTATCGGAGATCACTTCGGGATAGGGCGCTGACCAGACCTATTGAATTTTGACATGGTAGATCGACTGTAATATCAAACGCCGTTCGGTTGCGTCATTAACCATTCGCGGTTGTCAAAGTGTCAACCAAGGAATCAACCGACCAATCAAACCATTATTCTGTCCGGACCTGAGCCTCAACTCCGACATTTGCTGCCATTTTTTGTTAATCCTCTTTGATGCCTTGGTGACTTAACTGTCATAACTACGGCCTTTTCAAGGTGTAGTTACTATATTTAGGTCGCTTACCATCTGTTCTACCTTTTTGTTACATGCTACTGGCCATTAATTTTGAAAAATTAGCGACGTGGTAAATGGAGAAAGTTGGCGGGACAGTGATGCTAGGAAGATGTAAAATCAGATCAATTGTTGTAGTCTAAAGTACCGTTATTATAGCTAGATTATTTTGTAATTACGGCGTTAAAGTCTCAAAACCAACAAACATTCACGTACGGTCTAAATAAATAATAATTCATCAATCATTATTTTGATTACTGCGGTGATAGGTTAATTGAACATTAAATCTTAAGAGAGGTGGTTGGGTAGTGGCCGATTGTCGTTAGACAGGCAGAGACAGATTCTCATTTCGCAAAGGACCAGTAGGTTACGTTGATGTTGTGTGATGACCTTCTAAGGGACGAAATCTATTGGAGTAAGAAACTTTATTGTTTAACCCTTATCGTGCTGAATAAATAGGTGTCCAAGAATGCTTTTAAATCAAACGACTGAAAGCACCGGAATCCCTTATAGAGGTTTTTATTTCATTTCACAAGCAAATGCCGTTAAAACAGTTCCAATTCAACCCCTCCTTTCTACGTTTACAAGAAAAAAGATTTCGAAAAAATTG
>OX336378.1:38773155-38798522 GCA_946902895.1 Fragum fragum | reverse complement strand
GCTTTGTCTATAGTTCCGAAAACAGTAGGACGCATGCACGTACATTCACAAAGAGAAAGACACACTCGCAACATCATGAGCAAGACTCCATATCGACAAAGATCGACACGTTTAACTTCATATATCTCGCGGTCATTTCATGGATTGAACATACGCGTCAACAAAGGCGTTTCGATAATTTTCTGGTGTTACAAGAAGATTTATTGCTTCCTTTAACATTCGCAGACATATATTTACGGAATGCATAATTTGAAAACTAATCAATCTTTATTAGATTAATATCCGGCATTTCGTGCCACAATCAGAAAACGATAAAAAAAATTTTAGTTTCATTCTCAACGGCGACGTACATCTATCAATCATTTTTGATATCTAACTTAAAAAAGTAGGAATTTTCCTTCTTACACTTATCTTAAAAGGGCTATTGTACTGCTCGGTTCAGCACCTTTACATATTTGTTTACCAAAGTAGCTTGAAATTCAATGGTTAAAAACCAAAAAATATCTACTTAAGCAAGATGTCGATGTGTCTGACATATCATTAAATGATCTTTAAAAGCAAAAAAATAGGTTGACCCCCAAACAACAACAACAACAACCACTGAACAAATAAACTCCCATCGACAACAAAACATCACATCAGCTTTAAAAATCAGATAAGGCAAATGCCGATACACTAAGACGGGTTGCTTTAAATACGAAATAGACCACATGCGTGTGAAATCATTGATATGATAGCTTTTATTTTTGCATTGAGCTCAAAAACATACCATTTCCTTCTAAATTAACGATTTTGTTCTTTATTTTCAAAAGCATTTGTGGCGCCCTTTACAATATAGACGCCATTAAAAAATATGATCAAAATATGATTTAAAGTGATACAGTTTGTTCTACGCGTGTATATTTGATCATTTTGGATTATTTCCTGAAATTATTTGCAAGCCTGGTTGGCATATAAAGACGGTAAAATAGAATAATCAACTGGTATACGATAATTGAGATGGAAAAAGAAGAGCAAAAGTGATATGATGTAAAGAGTTATTAATACTTTTTCAGTTATAAATTGTATTCAGTACTGTTGGTAGACTGGTTTTATATGGTCAAGAAATGACAGGTCTTTATGAATTAAGAATTTGGATGACTTTTTGAGTAACATTAATTTTCTTCTTTTTCTTTAGTTATTGCTTATTGTAGTGAAGTGCACAACTATTTTGTGCCTTACACAACGACATTCCTTTAATATTTAGAGAAGGGTTATTGGTCGACCTTAGGAGTTGTTTAAGTGATCACAATTAGTATTCTGTATGGACTTTAACCCGCACTTTGCAAAGTGCAAATCGTGTTTTATGGTAAAAAAGGCTCAGAGGTTGTGATTTAAGCGCAAAGAAAAGATCAGACCCCCCCCCCCCCCCACAAAAAAAAAAAAAAAAAAAAAAGAAAAAAAAAAAGAGAAAAACACACTGCATTTGATGTAAATTTTGGTCTACTGTAACAAGCAGCCTGATGTATTTTAAATTTCAAAAGTATATTCCTAAAATCTTGGGTAATGATTTCGATAAAACATGGTATTTGATAATTGTATTAATAACGATCGGTACAATAATCAGTATAATGATAGAAGAGGTAAAACCACAGCACACCTTTTGTCATGTATAAATGACGATTGAATTATATGACTGATGACTTCATTGAGGCATAGACCCCCCCCCCCCCAAAGCTTATCGCACTTATGCATGAATTCGCTTCTACTATTTATATAGTATTTTACATTTTGGAAATTTCAGTCTAGTCCAAGTTGAAAGATGTTGAAGACGACAGTGAAAACTTGGTGCAATTTGAAATTAAACCAACCTATGTTTGAAAATATTGTGGAAAAAGAAGAAATTGCTTGTAAAAATCACGGCGACGTAAAATCCCGGGATCGTAAAGGGAAGGGATAAGTATTTAAGTTCATACCTCAATCAAAACAAAGAATATTCTCTTCATTTCTTAAATGTAAAATACTCATTCCGCCTTGATATATATACCTATTATAAGTGGAACAATGATTATTCTGTAGAATTTAGAAAACGTTTGATTAGTAAATTGCCTGTTTTTAATTCTTTGTTAATTGATAATTCTATTCAAGACACAAACTTCAGTCAAGAAAATGTGAATGATGTATTGAACGGCTTTTGTAACATTTTCCGTAGTGTCACGGATAATTTATTTTCAAGGGAGATAACCCAATCTAATCAACCTATTTTTGCTGAAACAAGCAAAAGGCTGTATGGTTTAACAAAGAGTGTAGAGAATCAAAGCGTATATATTATGATGCAATGAAACTTTACAA
This sequence comes from Fragum fragum, assembly GCA_946902895.1. Lineage (NCBI taxonomy): Eukaryota > Metazoa > Mollusca > Bivalvia > Cardiida > Cardiidae > Fragum > Fragum fragum. Next base: position 38,796,191 of record OX336378.1, on the reverse strand, counting down.
TTGTAGTAAAACACAAGAAAATCGAGAACATATGCTTACAGCGAAATAAATTTACAAGAAAATTGTGGGCTAGCATAAATCACTTTATCATAGAAAACAGCATAAATCAATTGAAAACCTACGTAAGGCAAAACTAAAAGATTTTTGGAATCTATTTTGTAGGAAAAAAATTACGTCAAAAAATGATTTATCAATTGATGAATTTTATGAATATTTTTCAAATTTAGCAGATGATATTGCCAGTGTGCAGGTACCAGAGGCCGAGACTTTTTGCGAAACGAATAATTTTGATTCTCCTTATTGCAATATTGAAGAATTAGATCAGCCTATAACGTTGCAAGAAGTGGAGCATGCCATTCAGAGGTTAAATCGAAACAAGGCCATGGGCAACGATAATCTTATGAATGAATATTTTATTGATAGCTGTGATATTATATCTTCCCACTTGGTTGACCTTTTTAACATTATCTTTAACTCAGGGTATTTCCCGGATCAATGGTCAGAAGGTATTATCATACCGTTACACAAGAAAAACGACCCGGAAGATGTTAATAATTATAGAGGGATTACGTTAGTCAGTTGTTTATCCAAGATTTTCACCGGTATTTTAAACCGTAGACTTAGTATATTTTGTGAAAATAATGATATCTTATCTGATGCCCAGTTTGGTTTCAGACCACAGCGATCTACAACAGATGCATGTTTTGTTCTTCTTTCCCTCATTCAAAAAACATTGTCACAAAATAAACGCTTATACGCAGCTTTCATTGATTTCAAAAAAGCCTTTGATAGTGTTTATAGAAACGGCCTTTGGTATAAATTATTCGGTTTGGGGGTAAAAGGTAAACTGTTAAGAATTATACGTGACATGTACTCAAAAGTAAAATCATTTGTTAAAGTTAACAATATTACTTCCCCAATATTCGAGAGTACTGTTGGTCTGAAACAAGGGGAGATAATGTCGCCCTTACTATTTTCTCTTTTCATTGAAGACATTGAACTTTATTTGCAGGGGGACACTAGCTGCGGATTGAATCTTGATGATATAAAAATCCTTCTTCTTCTGTTCGCCGACGACATGGTTATTTTAAGCGAAGATCCGAAAGATTTACAAAACAGTCTAAACAAATTATTTGATTACTGTAACAAATGGGGCCTTGAAGTTAATACTGAAAAAACAAAAGTTGTAGTTTTTAGGAAAAGAGGATCAATAAGAGCCAATGAAAAATGGTTATATAACGGCGATGAAATCGAAGTTGTTAACAATTTCCCCTATCTTGGAACTACTTTCTATTATACGGGCTCATTTGGTAATGATACCAGAATTTTAGCAGACAAAGCGCTAAAGGCCCTTGACCTTTTACTTAGTAAAACAAGAAGATTTGACTTTGAAACTTCGACATTATTGCAGCTATTTGATGCTTTCGTTGGATCATTTTTGTAAGGCACAATGTTTAGAAAGAGTTCATTTAAAATATTGTAAAAAAATATTAAATGTTAAAAGCTCCACTTCCAGTGCCGCCGTATATCACGAGTTAGGGAGGTACCCACTTTATATTAACAGATATTGTAGAATAATTAAATTCTGGGGTAAGGTATTAATGTCGAATAACTTAATTGTGAAATCATCATACGAGGCTTTACTTGCAAGCCACGAGAAAGGCGATAATTGGTGTAGTAATGTTAAACAATTGTTATCAAAACATGGTTTTAGTTATGTATGGAATGATCCACTTATTGTTGATCATAAAGTTTTCTATAAAATGTTTAGACAACAGTTAATCGACGAATTTAGACAGACTTTGTTCAATGATATTCATAGGAGTACGGTGTTATGCACATATAAATTCGTTAAAGACTACAGTCAAATATCTCTCTATTTAAACATTCTTCCACGAAAATGGAGATTATATATTTCGAAACTTAGATTGTCATCACATTCCCTTAGAATTGAGACAGGCAGATATGGTCAAAATAGGATTGATAGAAATCAACGTTTGTGTTTGGCGTGTAATATGAACGAAATAGAAGATGAATATCACTTTTTATTGGTTTGTCCTTTTTTTGCAGATATTAGAAAAACATATTTGAAGAAGTACTTCTATACTCATCCCAGTATGTGGAAATTTAATAGATTGATGAATTCAAGTAACAAAATTACTCTTTTCAATTTGGCTAAATTTATCAAGGAAGGCTTCTTATTAAGAACCAATTTAATCTATGATACGTAAAGTATGCAGCTGGTGGGTGCGATAGTGTTTTAAGAGCAGATACATTATATCAGCATTTACGATAATGTCGTATTTACCAGCGACATAATTGTTCTCGGTAATTCACGAATTTCTCCAGCTTCTCTTCCATGTATATATAATACGCCTTTGGACTGTTTGTCAATATGTCAACGATTTTTGTTTGTTTGTTTGTTTGTTTGTTTTGTGTGTGTGTGTGTTTTTGTTATTATTGTATGTCTGTATATGATATGACAAGAAACTATAGTTTACGTCAATAAAGTATATCTATCTATCTATCTATCTTGAAATAATATATTGCTATTTTGAGATAACTCACATAATCAATTGACCGATTAGGGCTGTCAAAGATTCATTCAACCAATTAAAACATTCATTTTGTTGGTTTGGCGACTTAAACTTCGAAACAACAGCTTATTCAGTTGGTCGCCAAACCAATTAGTCTACTTTTTTGTTACATGTTACCGGCTATAATTATTACAAAATAACGCCGTTTAAAAAAGTGGAATTTCCTGTTGGATCAATGTGCGGAGCCAAAGGAGTAAGTGGGCGGGTAAGCGGCTCGACTATTTCTTTACGAGATGTCTTTTTATAATACTGAGTTTCATGTCCACATGTTCTATTTACGAGTAAATTATTCTTTAAAAAGACTATCTACATCACAACTTATCCCATTACCAGACGAAAAAAAAAAAAAAAAAAAAAAAATCAGATAGGTCCAGCTTGATAAAAAACGCTATTGGAAAAAAGGAATTTGCTTGTCATAATTCCTATAAGGACGTCAGTTTAAAAATAGACTTATACATCTCGCGGGTTATCATAAGTCTATACATTATTAGAATTCATTCACTCTCTCGAAAGAGCTCATCAGAATATCGAAATTGTGCACAGCAGACAAAATATCTAATTAATCTAACTCTTCATATAAAACCTTTAAAAAATACTCTATTTCATGGCCACCTATTCAATATCATATATTTATGTTTTGTAAACTATGAATACTTTTATACTACATATAATCAATTAGTCTTCATCCTTTATGTTTAAACAAACAATCGTTCTAAACTGTTCAGTTCTGTTCAAAATAATAGGGCAGTTGATAGCGCATTAGACTCCCAAACTTCGATCATGGGATGTCATGAGTTCGATCTCCGGCGGTGGCACATATCCTTTCCGACATTTGTGTCTCACCAATGAGTGGATAAGCGTAAACCTAAGTGGGATAGTAGCTCTTGGCTAGGAGAGGATGTAATGGTAGTACCGGTGCGAGATATACCAGGAACCCATTATTGGGTGCCCCCGCCGCCTCGAAATGACTGAAAACATTGTTAAAAGCGGCAATAAACCCCATTCAAACAAACAAATCAAAATTATATAATTTGAAAATCAAACAGGGAAACATATAACAAGATAGTTTTACATGAACACTGGTTTGAAACGATGTTATCGTTGTTGTTTAAAGGTAACAGTTTTCTGTCAGGCGACCAGCATGAAGTAAGAAGTTTTATGTCTGCTATCAAGTGTAAAATTACATGGATAGACGATTTCTGCTAGTCCATCATTGGGTGTTCAAAGGAAAACTTAAGTTTCAAAGGATGTTAAGTTCATTCACTTCTACAGAAGTCCGTGTCTATATAACAGTAATATCCTTAATGATAGCAATATAATAAGGTCGTTGACACATACACGATGAATTCATGTTCGCTTCATCTCTCCTGAACACGAAGTGCTCTGGGTGAGCGTCAATCCACATAAACTAACCATGGAATTTCATCCAAACTCACTGACATGATCAATACGTCATGTTTTTTTTTTGCAAAAAATCCTGAAAGAATTGAAGTAAAAAAGAACTCTGGTTTCCATGGTAACCGAGTGAAAACAGTCTTCTACCAAACTTTTGACCTACAACTTTGATATTTGGTATATATCACACCATTTAACAACTCAGAGAATTACTCTTCTCTGATAATTAGACCTACTTTGCGGGATCCCGCATTTTACCATTGAATAAAGAAGGAAACTTTTTAATTCTTCTTTGAGAAAACTATTTCTAGAGCTTTGAAATTTTGCTCTGGTAAATACCCCAAATTATTTTGCATGTAGCATCCTGAAATGATACTCTGGAAAATACTCACAAATCATGTATCTCCGATGAAAAAACATGTTGTTGGATCTCGGATATATCAAAGATATAATGAAAGATCTTTAGAAATCTCCTAAAATACACGAACCATAGCTTTCAGAATTTGCACAAAGCATTACCTTATGGTCATCTATTAAATCGAAATATTGCTCTGTGTTGTTCGATAATGTATTTTGGATAAGAGAATAAGAATAAAATCTTTCAGATTCTTCTTCTTGTTCAAGAAATAAGATCTAGAGTGTTCATATTTTGCATCTAGGATTGCCTCGTGGTAGGCGGCACATATCCTTTCCGACACTTGTCTTTCACTAATGGGTGGATAATCGTAAACCTAAGTGGGATAGCAGCTGAAAGGCTAGGAAAGGATGTAGTGGTAGTACTGGTGTGAGAAATACCAGGAATCCATTGTTAGGTGCTGCAGCCTCAGCGATATCACTGAAATACAATGCGTTAAACCCCATTCATCCAACCAACCTTATGGTGGTAAATGTAGGCAATTTTGAAACGTCAAAAGATCACAATTAGTCCTAGGTTGTAGGACCCAGATTGTACAAGGAGATATGAGGAGAAAAATATAAAAACCTCCTCTTCGCCTCCCAAAAACATTAAACATAGCATTTTCAAATAAAGTTTTCGTTGCAGTATTGCCTTACGGTGGTCTATATAAATTAATCCAACTATCTTTCTTAGACCAGAACCAGATAACAATCAAAACTGTTGTAAAATTCAATACAGTATAAAGTGAAAAAGATGGGAATCTTCAAAAATCTTCTCAAACTCCGCAAAGCCTTAAGCTATCATACTCAGGTGAGCAATATAGGGCAATCATGTCCCATTTTTTGACTTCAAAGATAGCACCGAGCCCTAATGCCTATAAGGTAATGCTATTAGCATTCAGTATGACCGGCTAATTATCCCAACCCAGAGCCGAGCGCCCTAACTAGTCAGCTGACGGGCCAGCCAATATCCCTGTTGAAGTACTTAAAGTAAATAAAAAAAACTACTGGTGCAATAAAGTAAAAAGAAAAGATTCCGATTTTTTTTGCATTCTGCGTTTGTTTAATGATTCTTATCTTAGCTAAAATTACATTGCACAATAAAAAACTACAACAAGCCAAGATAAGATAAGGTTATGAAGACAATTCTTTTATTTCCTGGAGAAATGAAAAGATATATTTTTATATATCCACAAAACCACTTAATACAGAAGTGTGAAATTGTTCTCATGTCTATACTATAAAAAGAGACAGATGTTAGATAGGCGAAGATCTTACCACAATGAGGGATTTTTTATGAAACAGAGACAGATATAAGATGGGCAATGATTTAATCACTAAAATCAATGAAATTTTTAAAATACAAGCATTAGAACACCAGGAGACCTGCGGAAAAAGGAAGATTAACCTTACCTTAACAAAAACCCCGACATGTTTGAAGATAATGATTTGCCATTTAACAGATTCAAAAGAAAAATGGCCAATCTCAATTAAGAATATTTTTTGTTTTTATTGAGGTTTCAACCTAAAACTTAATTCACCAATATGTATGAATACGCGAGTGTGATTAAGTTAATATATTCATTCTTTAATAATTTAATTGTTAGTTTCGTCTATCAAAAACGAGCGATCTGATTGGTCGAAAAATTTAATTCATACCTCCATGAACAAAATTTTGAGTACGCAGCCATTTTGAATGCTTCCGCACAAAATAGTTCACTACAAAAAGGTATCAAAATTTGTTAAGTTGTTGCATTTTTCGCTCGATGCTATTAAATTATAAGAAATGAAGATAATATTTTTTGTTTTCATGGAGGTATGAACCGAAAAACCTAATCACACAATGTATGAATCCGCTTCGCGTATTCATACAGTGTGATTAGGTTTTTCGGCTCATACCTCCATGAAAACAAAAAATATTCTCTTCATCTCTTAAATGAAAACAAACATATTTCTTCTTCATTCTTATAATGTCATGCCATGAAGCAAAACACAGCAATTATTATACCAGTTTTGAGTAAAGTTTTATACTTACATACAAAAAAATTTCGTGCATAAACTTTGTTCATGGAACTAAGAAAAATAAAAAAAACAAAACAAACAAACCACAACCACCACAACAACAAAAACAGCCAATGAACATTCTTGAAGCGAAAATTAAATATTTCGCTTTAACTTGAAAAAAGTCTCTTCTTTGAACAAGAACGGACTATAAAAAAGGACTTTTATATTACATTAATAATGAGCTAAACCAGATAGCGTGCACTTTCGTCTTTTTGTCCACAGCTTTTCCGTTGAGGATTTGGTTGTTCAAAACACTAACGCTTCTCCGATAACGGATAAGGAGTCACCAAATGTTTCTGGAAGATAAACAAACTAGATATTGAAATGTAATTGAATGCACAAAGAGATTTTACCTAGTTGATTAACCGATCGCGTCTGTCAATTAAAGAGTCAAACTATTCGTTTAGATCGGAAGTGAACTTTGAACTAAAATATTGGCCGACATTTATGTAAAGCACATTTGTTGGTTCGGCGACTGAATCTTAAAAACAACAGATTATTCAAACTGATTGTTTTGACGTTTAGGTCGCCAATCAACCATTTTACTTTTATGGTTCACGTGGCATGTCATAAATTGCGCAAAATAATACTCTTTGATATAGAAGTGGAACTTCCTCTCGGAGCTAGTGGGCGTGGTCAGCGGCGTTAGTGGGCGAAACAAGCGATCCGCTAATTCATGGTGACTCATTAAGCAAATAAATATCGTGTTTTCATTTTCCCCACATTACCAGTTATTTCAAAGTTTCAATCTTGCAAAGTTTGTCTATAATGCGAATCTGCATTTTATAGAATTGAAGAAAGGGTGATGACAGGGTCTAAGAAATACTAAAAGAACTAACCAATCTGACCAAACGCCGCCCCGCCCCTTCCCTCTTTGGCTCCGCCCATTGAGTCCGACAGGAAATTCCGGTCTGGTTTTCAACGGCGCAATTTTGCAAAGGTCATTACAAGTAACAAAACGAGAAGGCCATTGGTCTTTCAAACGCTCACCTGAGTCAATGACTAAAGAAGTAAAATAGCAAAACTGACATTAATTTAGCCAAAGTGACCCAATATCAAATCTTGTCGGAGAAATCAAGAGCATACATTCTTATCAAGTTTCATTGTATTTGTGCAAGAAAAGTAGCTGCTAAATTGTTAAAAAAAACAAAACAAATCAAATAAGACCTATTGACCTAGTTTTCGACCCCACGTGATCTAATATGAATCTTAACACAGATTCTGAATAAATATTAAGTCAAATTCGAATTTGGCTGAGATGCCATGGAATCGAACAATCTGGCCAAATTCATTTGATTTGAGCCTAATTTTTGAGACTGCACAAAAGGTATTCTTAAGATTTGACCAAGCGACCTAGTTTTTGATCCCATATGACCCGAATTCGGACTTGGCTGAGAAATAATGGATATCCGTCCTCCTCCAAGAAAAACCAACAAAAATCAGGCATAATATCTCTTGATTCGAGCCTAAAATGTATCTCAAGAGAGCATACAAGATTATTTCTAGAATTTGACCTAGTGACATAGTTTTTGACCCCATATAACCCAATATCAAACCTGACCAAGAAATATTATGCAGACATATCTTCTTATCAAATATCATGACATTTGAGGCAAAAATATTACGTCAACGTGACCCAGTACCGGAAATGTCCGAGGTTTTATGGATACACATATTCTGAACAAGTTTCAACACATCTCAGCTTGTGGCTTCTAGAGTGAACACAAGATATTGACCCACGACGGACGGCAGACATAACTAGACTGATCACTTTGTGGTAAGGTGAGCTAAAGACTGAAATGGTTGGTTGGCGACCTAATCGTCGTAACTACAGCTTGAAAGCTGTAATAACGAGGTTTCAGTCTCAAAAATAAGAAAAAAAGTTTGACACTTATGATGTCTAATGTCGGAATTAAAGATCATTTCCGGGCCGAATGAATGATTTCATTGGTAGATTGATTCCTTGATTTACATCGGCGATTGATCAATTATTCTTGCTATATCAGAAAAACACTTTCAACGCCTTAGCGGTATAAAGCATAATTGTCGATAAAAATACTTAGATGCGCTTCTTGTTATTTCATAAGTAGATAAAATCTAATACAATGTTTTAGATCACAACTGTAACACAGCATTTCATACTTGTTAGAAAGCAGCACGTATTTTTGGACAACAAAACCACGCTATTGAGCAGGAGTGTTGGGTAGTCGACATTTTGAGCGGCACGTGTGACAAAAATACAAAACACAGCGATTTTTTTCACAATTCAATTTGAATTGTCCACTTCATCTGGTAATGAAAAATATATTCACTGTACTGGTGTATACAAATGGCCTGCAATGACACTGGAGATCAAGATACTTCGACACGGTTTATTAGCCACAGATTACGAAGCAATCTGAGGCTAAAGTTACCGTTGTAAAATTTCAAACCATGCAGAGTTTAATGTAAAAATGTTAAAATATCTTACACAATAAATATAATATTCTGCCACCTGGAAATTAGATCGGGGCGAATTTGATGACTGTGAGTATAGATTAATTCGCCCGATTTAGGGGAGAAGGACGAAGGCGAGATATGACCCATTGATGTACAGTACTTTCGTGTGAGTGTTTTGAATTTGGCAAAATTATAAAAAGTTGATTAGTGAATGGAAGAAAGAAAAGAGATATATAATATATTGGAAATTATTAATCATATATAATCATATCATATTGTTAAGTAAAATGAGGTGTTTGTTTTATACCAAAATAATATTACTTATTGTAGAGTTACAAAGTAAAAACAGTCCGGTTAGACGAAGTTGCTGTATAAAGCTAAAAAGCGATTGGAGTGTTTTGTTTAACAAATTAATTGGTCATTCATAGGATCATATTCACAATGTCTGCAATCAGTTTGGTCGTAATCGGACTTTGTGTCTATATTTATTTATCTCCGAATTCTATCCACCGGATGCAACGTCCGCAAATCGATTTTAAGAGGTGAACATAATCATGTGAACCTGGTAAACGACCACCCGCCCTCTCTCGCTTCCTTTACCCGGAGATTATAAAGCGCATATTTACCCAACGCAATTGGTCTGTGTGGTAGAATTTTCGCATCGCACGCGAGAGCCTCCTAGTTCAAACCTGGCTACACGCTCAATACCCCCACTATCTCCCTTCTCGCTCCACTTGCTTAAAGCCACCAGGTTTTTGTTATGATGTGGTGTCCGTCGTCCATCCGTCCGTCAACTTTTACTTATAAAATCTTCTTCTGAGAAAGAACTGAACATAATTCTACCAAAATTCACAGGAAGTTTCTTTGTTGGCCTTTATCAGATTCCTTCAAAGCATTTTGGTCGGGTAAAATATACATGTAAATATATTGTTACACTATGCCTAATAAGTGGATAGATAATTATTGTGTGCAGGTTGTAGTTGTGTCCCCTAGCGCACAGCATGACAGATATGCGCATAATCGAAAGTAGATTTGGGTAGAAAGTGACACCTCCGATAGTCCGACCATCAATCTTTTTCTGCCAAGGTTACATATCTCACGTAAACATATTTCAGGCTTTCAGCGCCTTCAGCGCTTTGATTAATAAAACCAATCAATATGTCGCAGTTCTTAGATCAAGGTTTTGTCAACCGCTTCGAAAACCATATTTGGGCATTTGCGAAGGCAGTGGTAAACTGATGGAGAAAGGTTTTAGATACAGTTAGACTAGATTTTTTGTCGAGCCCGCTTGCGGTGAGCGTTGTCACTATGATAAGTCGGTGTATGTGCGTTAGTACGCTAGTTAGTCCGTCCGTCCGTCCGGATTTGTCAGGACAATTACCCCTACATTTCTGGATGAATTTCAAAATAACTGGGCACAAATATTCTCCATCACGACTAGATGTGCCATTTGAAAGAATATTTTGGATAGGTTCAAGTTCATGGCTCAATGTCAAACAAGAAATTGTGCTTGTTCGGAGCATATTGCCTACAAAACTTTGCGGACTCGAAAGCAGTCGTCCTGGGACAACCATCTAGTTGACAGGTCTTTATCAATATTTATTTAAAAGCTAGAATTCCTTTCTTTCGAAATTATTTGGCCGACGACGTTGTCATCCTGCAGGTAATGGTTACCTGTACTAAAAGAACTCACACACCGATGTTACTATGACTAAGTAACATTAAAGCGTCCGTTTGTATAAAAGCAGACTCGCTTGAAAGAGATCCCTAGTTTGACCTTTTGATTTCACACTGTTCGTGTCAAATCCCTTTCGCCCATTCGATGTTTCTAAAACCTTGCCTAGAAAAAATTGCCAAGTGTCGAAATATATGATTTAACGAACATTTAATAATTGAATTTGAGTAAGATATTGTCTTGGAGATAATCTTATAGGTTTAAAGTTGCTTTTTGTGGTAATTCAGGAAAGGTTCGGCGGAATTCCAGGTTATTTATAGATATCACGGAATTCGGTTGTCGTCATCGCATGACCTCATTTGCATATGACCCAAAGTTAACTGATGATAACCAATCGACTAGCGAAACAATCAACTTGCTAAATCATATCACATCAAATTGTTAGCGCCAAACTACGCTAAGTGTTAATATTCGTAATAATGCTTCCGACAGATTTGGATTGATCTTTATAGAACTTATGACCGGCCAGCGAACAAAACTCCTGATGACGTAACGATGACGTTGGTTTGGTGTAATTCAAACTAAATGCGAGATTCAAACGGTTATTCGCACCTCGTTAATGACCCTTTATTGTTTGCAACTGTCTCGAGTTAATCTAAAAATAGTTTAATATCCTACGTAGGCTATTAAGGAAATACCCTGTTTTTCTCTGTTAAGCGACCTCTGATTTTCGCAAAACTACTTTTCAGATTATTGTATTAAAATAATGTATGAAAGGGAATAACAATAATATGAAAATCTGTGACATAAAAAAAACGTCGATACCTACCTTTAAGAAATCGGGCGAATGCGAGAAATACGTCTTTTTAAAATGGATCTTAGTTCAGTTTCCAACTAAAACTATTTGGTACTGGTTAGCCTAATTGAAGGCGTTTGTGATACTTTAGTGTGTTTATCATTGTTGTCTTGTTAGCAAAAAGCATTTTGAAACTTTTTTAGACTAGCAAGAAATTAGTTATAAAATTTAACATAATCAGGTGTTTACCCGGAACTGTACTGTATAAAGACTCAAAATTCAGTCCGGCTATCTACGATTGCGTGCGATCATTTCTGTATATAAAGACGACGTAACAAAGAGTACAAATACTCTATTTCTGAAAAATGCGTTTAAATCGTTTGCTTTGAAGATTAGTTTCTAACTCAGTTATTCGAAGAATAGTGGGGCTATTCCGGTCACCCGGGCGTCGGCGTAATGCTTACACCCAAGTGTCATATCTCAGATTATATTAATGCTATCTCCCCGAAAATTTTCAAATGCTTTTGGGGCAATAGTATCAGCCTCTACATACATATTCAATACTCTGAAATTTATTTCAGTTGAATTATAACCCTTTTCGAACTTCTTGGTTAAACCTTACGTGCAGCTGTTATATATCTTTAATTACTTGTTTCCTACCAATGCTATGGCTATGAAAATTTGCTGAATTCTTTGTGAGCAGCATATCATCTTCTAGGCAAAGAATCATTACAATCGAACATTTTACAAATGTATTTTAACCCTTTAAGACTTAGAAATGATTTGTTGAACCTTGTGTGCAACTATCATATATCTCTGATAAGTCTCTTTTTACTAATACTATGGCTTTTATACTTTACACATGTTTTTGTGACAATAATATCAGCCCCCTGACACCGATTCCTTACTACCGGGGGCGGCACATAATTTTTCCGACATTTGTCTTTCACCAATTGCTGCATAATCGTAAACCTAAGTTGGATAGCAGCTGGAGGCTTGGAAAGGATTTTGTGGTAGTACTGTTGTGAGAAATACCAGGAATCAATTGTTAGGTGTCTCAGCCGCCGCGATATGACTGAAATACTATTAAAGCGGCGTTCAATCAATCAGATTCATTACTCAGACATTCATTTCAGTAGATTTCTAACCATTTTTATAAGTTCTTGGTTAAACTTTACATGAAACTGTTATATATATTTAATAAGTGTCTTTCTAACAATACCATTGCTTTGAAACTTTGCACATTCTTTGCGACCAGAATTTCATCTTCTAGGCAAAGATTCATTATTCAGACATAAAATTTTGTGGATTTTTCTTACCATTTCTGGACTTAGAAACGTTTGTTTTAACTTAACTAGAAATATTCTTTATCTCTAGTACTACTACATATTATGCCTAATGTAGACATTAAACTACTGTTTTTTTTATCCAAGACTCAGAATAGTCAAGCGTTACTGTCCACTGACAGCTCTTGTTTACTTTTATAATAGTCACTCCTGTAATCATAGTACAAGCTGCATTCGATATAGATACCTAGTTAGGTAGCTAAGCGGGTAGGGTAGGGAAGGAATGCAGATAACGTAGGATAGGTTAGTTTGCTAGAGAAGGTAGATAAATAAGATAAGATGAGTTAGGCAGGTAGATAGATAAGGTAGGGTTAGTATATAGATAGTATAGGGTAGTAAGGGTAGATAGGTTTATTAATTAAGCAGATAGGTCGAAAAATGTTTATGGATAGGGTAGGTAGGTAAGAGTAGGTAAGAAAGTTATTGTAGGTTATGAAGATAGAGTATATAATAGACGGTAGTTAGACTGGATATGTATGTAAATAGATAGGGAAGGTAGGTAGATAGGGTAGGTAGGTGGATAGAATAGGGTAGATAGATAGGGTAGGGTAGGTATGTAGTGTAGAAAAAATGATAGATAGGGGAGGAGTGTGAGGTAGATAGATAGGATAGGGTATTATGGGAAGATAGGTTGATAGACATGCAGTTAGATAGTGTAGGGTAGGTAGGTAGGGTATGGTATTTATGTAGATGGGTGGGAGAGCGAGGGTACGACAGGAAGATAGTCCTGTATAGGTAGATATATAGGATAGGTATGTGAATAGATAGGGAAGATAGGTAAATAGGGTAGGTTAGTAGATAGACTAGGAAATTATGATAGGGTTAGGTAGGTGGAAAGGGTAGCGAAGGTAGGAAGTTTGAAAAAAGTAGATAGATAGGGTAGCTCTATTCGGTTAGATAGGAAGTTATGATATGCAGGCAAATAGTGAAGGGTAGAAAGATAGTAGGTAGTTATGGCAAGTAGGTAAGGGTAGATTAATAGAAAGAGTAGGTAGATAGCGTAGGTAGATAGATGGGTAGAGTAGGAAGATATGATATGCAGGGAGTTAGATAGGAGAATAAAGATATGGTATGTACGGAGATAGGGTTGGATAGGTAGACAGGGTATGGTAGGTATTTAGATAAGGTATGGTAGAAATGGTAGGGTAGGTAGAAAGATAGGATAGGGTCGGCATATATATAGCGTAGGGTTATTAGGATAGAAAGCTAGATATTCTATGAAGCTAGATAGTGTAGTGTAGAAAAGAAGCGTTGGTTTGTAGGGCAGGAAGGAAATAGTAGGGTAGGATGATAGAAAGGGTAGGATGACAGAAAGGGTATAGGAAAGGGTAGGTGGATTGATAGGGTAGGTAGATAGATAGAGTAGAATAGGTAGATAGATAGGATATTGGTATAAGAGTTGTTAGGTAAATATGATATGCAGGAATATATATTGTTGGATAGATAGATAGGGTATGGTAGGTAGATAGGGAAGCGTAGGTCGATAGGGTAGCGTAGGTAGTTAGGGAAGGGTAGGTAGATAGGGTAAGGTAGGTAGATAGTGTATGGAGGGTAGATAGGTAGGGTAGTCAGAGTAGGTTGGTACATAGATAGGTACGTGATGTAAATAAAAAGGAACGGTTCGTTTGTTGATAGTGTAGGAGGGTAGTTAGATAGACATGGTAGGTAGGTAGATAGATAGGGAATATTAGAAAGGTAGGGCAGGTAGGTGAAGGTAGGGTCGGGTGCCTTAAGGGGGAGCAAAATTTAAAGGTAGGTATTGATGTCTTTTTCATGTCACAGATTTTAGTTTTTTTTATTTCTACACATAAACTATTTGAATAAAATATGCCGAAAAGTAGTTTTGCAAAAATATGAGGTCGCTTATCAGAAAAAAGCAGGATATTTCCCTAATAGCCTACGTAGGCTATTAATCTATTTTAAGAATAATCCGAGATTGTTACGAAGATTAAAGGACATTCACGTGGCGCGAATATCCGTTAGAACCTTGCATTTAGTTCAAATTACATCAAACCAACGTCATCGTAATGTCATCAGGAGATATGTTCGCTAGCCGGTCTGTAAAGATCAGTCCTTTCATGTGACATAATTTAGGACGTTGGCTGTTTCGCTAGTAAATTTGTTACCTTCATTTGAATAGGTCATATGCAAATGAGGTCATTCGATGTCGACAGCCGAATTCCGTGATATCTAAAAATAACCTGGAAGGGAAGGCTAAGTAGATAGATAGGTGAGGGTCGGAATATAGATAGGATAGGGTTGTTAGGGTTGAACGGTAGATATTCTATGCAGGTATATAGTGTAGGGAAGATTGATAGCGTAGGCAGGAAGTGCTGGTAGGATAATAAAGACTGTAGGTTCATAGAAAGGGTAGGTTGGTAGGTAGATAGACAAGGGTAGAGAGATGTATAGGATAGGTAGATATATAGAATAGGATAAGTAGATAGGGTTAAAGGATTTGATTTGAATTGAGTTTTACGCCGCTTTCAACAATCTTTCAGTTATATCGCGGCGGCTGGAGCACCTAACAATGGAATCCTGGTATTTCTCACACCAGTACTACCATTACATCCTTTCCTAGCCTCCAGCTGCTATCCCACATAGGTCTACGATTATCGACCCATTGGTGAGAGACATATAGTCGGAAAGGATGAGTGCCGCCGTCGGGAATCGAACCCGGGACCTCTAGAATGATAGTCCGACGCGCTACCAACTGCGCTATGACGGCGGCCACAGGGTTAAAGGAGTAGCAAGGTAGATGATTTGCAGGGAGATAGAGATAGTTAGAAAGATTGGGTATGTTAGGTAGATAAAAAGGGCAAAGAAGGAATGTTGATAATGTAGGAAAGTTAGGGTAACTAGGGTAGGGCGGTTTGATAGATTCGGTAGGTAGGTTGGATAGATAGAGTAGGTAGGATTGATGGGGTGGGTAGAGTGATAGGATTGAAAGGGTAGGATAGTTAGGATAGAAAGGGTAGGGTAGATAGATAGGGAAGGGTAGGTAGGTAGATAGGGTAGGTAGGTTGATAGGGATGAGTAGGTAGATAAAGTAGTGTAGGTAGAAAGAGTAAGGTAGGTGGTTAGATTGGGTTAATTAGGGAGAGTAGCGTAGGATTGTTAGGTAAGGTAGGGTATAAAGGTAGTGTAAGGTAGAGAATTTGGGTAGGGTAGGTGTATTGATAGGGTAGAAAAGCTAGGGTAGATAGGGTAGGAAAAATTGAGAAATAGAGTCGAAAAGATGGGAAGGTATGGTAGGTAGATAGGGGCACGTAGATAGACTTTGTTGTTATAAAGAAAGGATATGATATTAAAGATGGATAGGCTAGGTATATATATAGGACAGGATAGGAAGAAAGGAATTGAAGTGGTCAGTAGGTATATAAAGAGATTTGGTAGGTAGAAAGAGTATGGTAGGTTGAAAGGGTAAGGTAGGTAGATAGTGTACGGCACATAGGTAGGATAGAGAAGATTAGTTTAATATGGGAGGGTAGCTAGACAGATTAGGATAGGTAGATAGATATAGTATGTATTTTAATATATATGGTAAGGTGGTTGATAGGTTAGGGGAAATGGATTGGGTAGGCAGTTTAAGGTAGATAGATAGATAGAGTAGGTAAGGTAGATATAAAGGATATGATAGGTTTATAGAAAAAGTACGGTTGTAAGGGTAGGTATTGTAACGAGGTAGATAGGGTAGGGGATAAATGGAGAAGGGTAAGAGTGATTGATTGAATGGGGATTAACGGCACTTTCAACAGTATTTTTGTCCTATCGCGGCGGCTGAAGCTTCTAGCAATGGATTCCTGGTATTTCTAACACCAGTACTACCACTACACCCTCTCCTAGCCTCTAGCTGCTATAACACTTAGGTTTACGATTATCCACACATTTATGAGAGACAAATGGTCGACCTCATGATTGAAGATTAGGAGTCTTCCGACTGCGTTTGACGGCGGCGGGTAGGGTAGGAAGTAAAGAGTATGTAGGTATATACGTTAGTGTAGGGAGGTTAGGGTATTTTCGTAGATAAATAGGGTAGGGTAGTAAGGAAAGATAGGGTGATATGGGAGGGAGTAGAAAGAGAAGGCTAGGAAGATATAGCAGACTAGGTAGATATAGTAGACTAGGTAGAAAGGGTAAGGTAGGTAGATATGTAAGGGAGGTACATAGCGTAGGGAAGGTTTATATGGTAATGTAGGTATATATGGTAAGGTAGGTAGATATGGTAGGCTAGGTATATGGGGTAGGGTAGATAGATCTTGGAGGCTAGGTATATATGGCAGGATGAGTAGATAGGATAGGGAAGTAGAAAGGGAAGGCTAGAAATATAGGGAAGGGTGTGTGGATATGGTATTGAGGTAGTTTGGGTAGGCTAGATAAATACGGTAGGGTAGGTCGATATGGTAGGAAGTAGATATCGTAGGCTAGGTATATAGGGTGGGATTGGTTGATATGGTATGGTGTTAGAAAGGGTAGGCTAGGTAAAAAGGATAGGGTAGGTCGATATGGTAGTGAGGTAGATAGCGAAGGGTAGGGAAAAAGGAATGGTAGGTAGATAAGGCAAGGAGTAGATAGGGAAGGCTAGGCATACGGGGTAGACTAGGTAAAATGGGTAGGATAGGTCGATATGGTTGGAACGTAGATAGCGTAGGGTAGATGTAGATATGGTAGGGAGGTAGAGAGGGTGAGCTAGGTAAAAAGGGTAGGATAGGGTAGGTAGTTATGGTAGGGAGGCAGATAGGATAAGCTTGGTATATGGGGTTGCTTCGGTAGATATGGTAGAGAGGTAGATAGGGATGGCTAGGGAAATATACAAGGGTAGGTTGATATGATAGGTTAGGCTAAGTATATAGGGTAGATTTGGCAGATATGTTAGTGAGGTAGATAGGGTTAGTTAGGTAAGAAGGGTAGGATAGGGGTAGATAGTGTAGGCTAGGTCAATAGATTAGATTTGGTAGATATGGTAGGAAGGTAGGTATCCTATGCTAGGTAGATAGGCCAGGGAAGATATGGTAGGGAGGTAGATTGCGAAGGCTAGTTAGATAGGGTTTTTTGTTTGTTTTGAATGGGGTTTTACGCCGCTTTTAACAATCTTTCAGTCATATCGCGGCGGCTGGAGCACCTAACAATGGATTCCGGGTATTTCTCACACCAGTACTACCATTACATCCTTTCCTAGCCTCCAGCTGCTTTCCCACATAGGGGTACGATTATCGACCAATTGGTGAGAGAAAGGAAGAGTGCCGCCGTCGGGGATCGAAACCGGGACCTCTAGATTGACAGTCCGACGCGCTACCAACTGCGCTATGAGGGTTAGCCTAGATAGATAAGGAAGGGAGGTATATTGGATAGGTTAGGTTGTTATGGTAGGGAGGTAGAGAGGGTTAGCTAGGTAGATAGGATATGACAAATAAAGAGGTAGGGAGGTAGATAGGATAGGCTAGTTAAATAGGATAGGGTAAGTCGATACAGTAGAGAGGTTTATAGCGTAGCCTAGGTTAATTAAGTAAGCTAGGTATATAGGATAGAGTAGTAAAACATGTTTGGGAGGTAGATAGGCTAGGCTAGTCATATAGGGTAGGGTAGGTAGATTTTGTATGGAGGTAGATAGGGTAGGTTAAACTATAGGGTAGGGTAGATCGATATGGTAGGCTATGTCGATAGGGTATGGTAGGAAGATATTGTAAGGAGGTTGATTTTGTAGGTAAGTAAATAACGTAGGAAAGGTAGATGTGGAAGAGAGGCAGATATGGTAGGCTAAGTAAATAGCGTAGGTAGATCGATATGATAGTAAGGTAGAACGCGTAGGGTAGGTAATAAGGGTAGATAGATTATGTAAGGTGGTAGATAGGGTAGGCTGGATCAATAGAGTAATGAAGGTAGATATTGTAAGGAGGTAGATTGTGTTGGCAAGGTATAAAGGTAAGGGTAGATAGTAGATTGGGAAGGCTAGAAAATAGGGTAGGCTAGGTATAAAGGGTAGGTTAGGTAGATATGGTAGGGAGATAGATAGGGTAGACAAGGTCTGGGTAGTGTAGGTCAATTTTGTAGGGAGGTAGATAGTGTAGGCTAAGTATATAGGTAAGGATAGATAGATAGGGTAGGGAGGTATAAAGCGTAGGCTTGTAATGTAAGGTAGGGTTAGTAGATATGAAGGGGGTAGATAGGGCAGGGCAGGTAGATAGGGTTTGGTTGGTAGATATTGTAGGGAGGTAGATATCATAGGCTTGGTAGATAGCGTAAGGTAGGTAGAAATGGTAAGGAGGTACATTGCAGCTAGACAGGGTAGAATGATCGATATCGTAGGGAGGTAGATAAAGTTGGTTTGGTGAATAGGGTATGGAAAGTCGATATGGTAGGGAGGAAGGTATGGTAGTCTAGGTATATTGGGGTAGGTAAGGGTGATATGGAAGGGAGATTGATAGGTTTGGCAAGGTAAAAGGGGTTGTGTACGTAGATATGGTAGGGAAGTAAGTAAGAAAGTAAAGAAAAATTTTGAAAGGTAAGGTCGATAATGTAGGTAGGTCGAATGGGTAACCTAGGTAAATAGGGTAGAGTAGGAAAATTATGTAAGGAGGTAGACAGGATAGGCTAGTTATATAGCCTAGAGTATGTATATATGATAGGATAAATAGATAGGATAGGGTAGGTAGATTTCGTTGGAAGGTAGATAGGGTAGGCCAGGTAAATAGCGTAGGGTAGGCGGATAGGCTTAGTAAAAAGCGTACGGTAGGGTGATATTGTCGGAAGGAAGGTAGCGTAGGATATGTTTATAGGGTAGGTGGATATGGTAGGGAGGTAGATAGGAAAGGTTAGGTAAAAAAGGTCGTTTAGGTAGGTATTGTAGTGAAGAAGATAGCGTAAGCTTGGTTAATAGGGTAGGGAAGGTAGATATGGCAGAGAAATAGACAGGGTTAGCTAGGTATATAATTAAGGCTAAGTAGATAGGGTTCAGATAGATAGGGTACGCTAGGTATATAGGGTAGGTTAGGGAGGTAAGATATGTAGGTATATACCAAGGCTTGGTAAATAGGGTAAGGTAGGTAGGTATGGTAGGAAGATATGGTAGGGAGGTGTATGGGTAGGCTAGGTAAATAGGGTAAGGAAGGGATATATGGTAGTTAGGTGGCTAGGGTTTTTACGTAGATAAATATGTTATTGACGTAGAAAGGGGAGGCTACGAATATAGGGTCGGGTAGGTAGATATAATAGGGAAGTAGATTGGGTAGGTAAGTTTATATTGTATTTATATTGTAGGGTAGGTAGTTAGGGTAGAGAGATTGATAGGGTAAGATAAAGTAAATAGGTATGGGTAGGAATATATGGTAGAGAGGTAGATGGTTAGGCTAGGTATAAAGGATAGAATTTGTCGATATGGTAGAGAGATAGATAGGGTAGGCTAGTATTTAAGAGTAGGTTAGGTTGATTTGACAAGGGGGTAGATATCATAGGCTAGGCAGAGACGGTTTGAGAGGTAGGTACGGTAGGGAGGTAGATTTCGCAGGCAAGGTAGAAAGGGTAGAGTAGATCGATATGGTAGGGAGGAAGATAGGATTAGTTATGTCAATAGGGTAGGGTATGTAGATATTGTAGGGAGTTAAATAGGTTAGCCTAGATAAATTTGGGAAGATAATGTTGATATGGTAGGGAGGTAGATACGGTTAGCTAGGTAAATAGGGTAGGGTAGGTAGATAAATTGGATACGCTAGATAAATATGGTAGGCTTGGTCAATATGGTGTAACGGTAGAAAGGGTAAACTAGGTAAATTGGGTAGAGTATGGTAGGGAGGTAGACAGGGTAGGCTAGTTATATTGGGTATTGTATGTAGATAAATGGTAGGGAGGTATATCGGGTAGGTTAAACAATAGGGTAAGTAGGTCAATAAGGTAGGCTAAGTAGATAGGGTAGAGTAGGTAGATAGGGTAGGGTAGTTTGATAGAGTAGGGGTGTTGATCGGATAGGCTAAGTAGATAGCGTAGGGTAGGTAAATAAGGTAGGGGGTAGATAGGGTAGGCTAAGTAAATAGGGTAGGTGAACATGGTCGGGAGGTAGAAAGCGTAGAGTAGGTATATAGGGAAGGTGGATATGCTAGGGAGGTAAATAGAGCAGGCTAGATAAAAAGTGTTGGTAGGTAGATGTGGAAAGTAGGTAGATAGCCTAGGCTATATAAATAGGGTGGGGTAGGTAGATAGAGTAGGGTAGGTAGATAGGGTAGGGAGGTTGCTCGGATAGGCTAAGTACATAGCGTAGGGTAGGTAAATCAGGTAAGAGGTAGATAGGGTAGGCTAAGTAAATAGGGTAGGTGAACATGGTCGGGGGTAGAAAGCGTAGAGTAGGTATATAGGGAAGGTTGATATGCTAGGGAGGTAAATAGAGCAGGCTAGATAAAAAGTGTCGGTAGGTAGATATGGAAGGGAGGTAGATAGCGTATGCTATGTAAATAGGGTAGGGTGGGTAGATATGGTAGGGAGGTAGATAGTGTGGGCTTGTAAAAAGGGTAGGGTAGGTAGATATGGTAGTTTTTTTTATCTTCCATTGATAAATCGTTAATCAGGTATTGAATCGTAATTTTCCTAAAAGACATATCTTCCCTCCGAGGAAAGAAAAACAGTTTAAACAATCTATGGTGTATTTGATCTTTTAAGTCAACAAGAGCCTACTTAATATCGATATACAAAAGGAGGGTATAAGTAAAGGTGTTTCTAAAGAGAATTGTGTGTTTTTTAACGTGAGATTGCGTAAGATTTCAACCAACGCAGAGTTAAATGAAATAAAATGTAATAAAATCTAATGCAATAAATATAATATTCTATCACAGTGTAAGTAGATCGGATCGAATTACACGACTGCGAGTATTAATTAATACGCCCGATTTAGGCAAGAAGGATAAAGGCGAGATATGACTCATTGAAAGCCGGCCTTGATATACAGTACTTTCGTGTGAGTGTTCTGAATTTGGCAAAATTATTAAAATTGATGTGCGAATGGACAGAAAGAAAGGAGATATAATGTATAGGACAAGTATTAATCATGTACAATCAAATCATATTGTTAAAAAAATAATGTGTTTGCTTTATTCCAAAATAATATTACTTATTCTACAGTTACAGTATTAAAACGGTCCGGCTAGACGAAGATGTTTTATAAAGCTGATAAGCGAAGCTGTCGATTTTACGCGCTATTGGAATGTTTTGTTTAACAAATTAATTGGTCATTCACAGAATCATATTCGCACTGTCTGCAAACAGTTTGGTCGTGCTCGGACTTTGTGTCTATATATATTTACCTCCGAATTCAACTCATAGGATTCAACGTCTGCTTATCGCTTTGGAGAGGTGTACATAATCATGTAAACCTGGTGAACGACCGCCCTTTCTCGCTCTCTTTACCTGGAGACTATAAAGAACGAAATTAATCTGTGTAGTAGAATATTCGCAGCGCACGCGAGAGCCTCCTAGTTCGACCGTGTCCATACGCTTAATCCCCCTCTCTCTCATCTCTCCTTCCCTCTCTAGCTCCACTGGCTGAAAGCCAGCGGGCTTTTGTCACGAAGTGGTGTCCGTCGTTCGTCAACTTTTACTTTAAAGATCTCTTTCTCAGAAAGTACTGAACAGAATTCAACCACAATTCACTGGTAGGATCCTTGGGTGTCCTTTATAAGACTCCTTCAAAGCATTTTGATCGGGTGGAAAATATGTAACGATATATACTTGTAAATATATCGTTACATAACCTCCATAGCGGGAAGATAATTATTGTGGACAGGTTGTTTCCTCAGCGCACAAATCGGCAGATCTGCGTATAATCGACAGATTTGGGTAAAAAGTGACATATCCGATAATCCGACCATCAAACCGCTTCTGCCCAGGTTATATATCTCATGTATACATATCTCAGGCTTTAAGCGCTTTGATTCTGATCGATTTCAACCCCTACTTGTTTTGAAATCGAGTCGAATGCATCCAATTCTCCAATTGAAACACTCAGTAATCTTCGGCATTGAAAGTTATAACCACATGTGCTGATGACTAAAAGTTTCGTTAATCTCCGTCATAAATGGGTAGGTAGGGAAGGGTGGGTAGGGGGTGGGTGGGTAGGTGTATAGGGTAGGGAAGCTGGGTGGAGGGGTAGGCTGGGTAGGCAGGGTGGGTGTATAGGTAAATAGGTAGGTTCGGTAGGTAGGTAAATAGGTAGGTTCGGTTGGTATGTAAATAGGTAGGATCGGTAGGAAGGTAATTAGGTAGAGTCGGTAGATAGGTAAAATAAGGTGGGTCAGTAGGTAGGTAAAATAGGGTGGGTCAGTAGGTAGGTAAAATAGGATGGGTCA